>JAWNKV010000826.1:0-46661 GCA_035041805.1 Amiota mariae
ACATATGATACGCTTCAGTAACTTACCCATTGTGTCCAGCATACACAGTGGCCTATATGATGATGGCTGATCTGGCGGTTTGTTACCTTTCGGTATCAGCACCAATCTCTGCCGCTTCCAACAAGAGGAAAAAACACCCTCTTCCAGACACGTAGTCAACACTCTACGGAAGACGTCTGTGTTCCTCTGTATTGCATGTTTTAGGACACTGTTGGGGATTCCATCCAAGCCAGGGGTCATCTTGCTGCCTGCTTTTTTTGGAGGCGTCCAGAAGCTCATCTGCCGTAATTGTGGAAATGGGTTCCAAAACAGCCTCCCTTGTCCAATGTGTGCGTTCATGTTGCGGGAAGAGGTTTCGCATAATGTCTAACCGCTGCACCGATCGGCGCTGGGCCGGCGACTCCTCCCAGGCGTCGTTTGACCAGTTTGTAACCTCCTCCCCAAGGGTTATTGTTGAGGTCTTCACTTAGGTCCTGAAAGTGTATGCTTTTACTCCTTTGGAGGGATTTCCGCAACTCAACACGTTTCACTTTGTATTCGGCCTGCCGACGTACAAAATTTTCTGATTCCCTTGCTCTTTGTGCTTGCCTTCTAGATCTGATGCACTCCCTTCTAAGCTGCGCTATCTCAGCATAATTTGGTGTACGCCGATTATTTCTTCCTTTCCTGGCCATCGCATGCATCAGTAACAGCTTTCATTAGGCCCTAAACTTGTTGCTGTGCAGATCCCTGCAAGTTAACTCCTTCCAGCATGTAGTATAGCATGGATATGTCTAGCATGCCTACTTTCCATCCGTTCTTTTGAGATTTCGAACTTTGTCTACAGCTACGGTGAGGACATGCATTCGTGGTGTTTATTTCGATTGCATTGTGATCGCTAAGTGTGCGGAAGTGAGTTGAAACTAATGGTATCATCATCTATTTGGGTTTCGTCCAAAGTCTGCAGTGGATGAAAGTAATTTGAGTAGTGTTCTTGTACTTTAGTCTGTGACGTTTTTGTAATTTGCTTCGCTGCTTTTTTTTTTGTTTTGTGTTTCTTCTATCGATTTGTCTGGAGATTGTGATTTACGGTTCTTCTTATTATTAGCACTTTGTACTTGCGAATGTTTTTGTTTTAGGCGTAGCTGTCGCAGGTTGGATCGATGACGCTATCAAGCCTGATTGGACGCGCTGTTCTTATTGCAATTATAGGTTTGCGTGTTTTTTTTATTGCAGCAACTGCATGCGATGACCAAGCGATGACGGGATAGATACAGATTCTGGGTGCATAGTTGCTGATGTTGATGCAGTATTGGCTGTTATATAGTGGCTTTACAGTAGCTCATATCACGAAGATTCGGTTATGTGGTTTACAGCGGTATTTTAGTATTACGAACAGCTGTTGTTTGTATTGATTATACATACAAATGGAACGTTGTGGCTAATTGTGATAATTAAAATGGACATTTTGTGAAAAATACAGGATTGAGAATAATTTGGAGTGTATGCAAATAATTCTTGCAGTTTCCTTTTTCATTACTGCTACTTATTTTATTAATATTTAAAGAAAAAATTACAATATAAAATTTTCTTCAAATAGTTTTGTGCAATGATCAGCTGTTTTATGTGGCGCAAGAAAAATGAAGAAGAAGACACACGACAATCACAAAAAACGACGATTTTATGAAAATGCTGCCAACCTACAAGGAAAAATTGCCCAGCCCTGTTAAAACTCACCATTCAAAAAACCGAATCTATTTGAGATTAGAATCTCACAATCGAATCACTCTACAACAACAACCCCTCATTTTTGTAATTTTCCCTGTTGTTGTTGTCAAATGAAACTCGAATCATTGTCGCATCTTCATAGATTCGAATCTTAGCTCACTGTAAAGCCACTAATAGTATTAGATGTGCTTGGTTTGTTGTTGTTGTAGTTGTTGAAACAGTTGTTGATGGAGTATGCAAAAGGAAGATTGCGGAGATGGACACTGGGCGCTCCATGGTAATGAATGTCTGCTTGCTTTATTTGAGCATAAAGCAGGAGAGAAAGATCTTGCTCAGGCTCTGAACTCAGGCTTTGTTTTGATGGCCTTTGGCTGAGTTCTTGAGCATCTTCACACTTTACATAAAAGTTTTTAACTTCTCTTTTTTATCTTTTAATACGCCAATCTACTACAGTAATTCTAAAAAATAGGACTCATACACAGGGTATGCTATTTATATTTACAATTATATTAAGAATAGTAAGTTAAATATTGTAATAGTTGCGTCCACGGCGGAGATCACTAGGGTGAAGTCTTTTCAGTCGTCTCCGACAGTTATGGTTAATCAGTTCAGAAGCAAGTGGATTTTTGTGAGAGATCAACCGAACGTGTGTATCTACTAGTGTGCCTATTGATTTCCTCCCAAACTGTAGGCATTTGGAGATCACTGTGTAAAGTGCTATTCTTTACGAACCATGGTTCATCGGTTATTTTCCAAAGTGACTTTGTTCTGGGTGACTTGTATTCGTTTGACTTGTGACTAGGATGCCAAACCGCAGAGCTGGATGCCGTATGTCCAAGATGGCTTAAAGATAGCTTTGAACACAGTTAATTTTTTAGCATTTAAGCTTAAAGTAGTCGTTGGGCGTAGCAACAAGTTTAGCATGTGAAGCTTACTTATGCATGTTTTAGTAACCCCAGTGATGTGGTGTCTCCATGTCAAGCGTCTATCCAAGTGTATACCGAGATATCTCACATTATCAGCATAGGGAATGTCAACACCACCCATGTTGACTGTGCGAGGGCACCTGTCACGACGTAGCGTAGAAACAGCAGTGTTGCGACTTTGCTGAGTTTAATCCCATATTCCAGCGCTTAGCCCATCCATGAAAACTGTCAAGATAGTTTTGTGTATTATTCGAGGCTTGAACATTACAGTTGCTTCTTGTTGAGGAACGCTGTATCGTCAGCAAAGGTTGCCACCATTGAGTCATCATCCTCAGCTATTGGCATATCAGCAGTGTACAGTGTGTACAATACCGGTTCGAGGACGCTACCTTGCGGCACACCCGCATCAATGTTGCGAATAGAGGATCTATCATCCTTCACCTCCACCATGAAGTGACGATCCAGCAGATATGATTTGAGAAGAAGATACTGCCACTCTGGGAGATGGTTCTTGACTTTGGCAAGTAGACCCTCATGCCAAACCCTGTCGAAAGCTTCTTGGACATCTAGGAATACAGCAGAGCAATACATCTTCCTTTCAAAAGCCTCTAGTATGAATTGGACCACTCTCTGTACTTGTTCTGGCGTGGCATGACCGTTTCTGAATCCGAACTGATGATTTGGAGTAGCACGTGTGATTTCAATTGCTACCAACAATCTTGAAAAAAAGTATTCTTTCGAATACCTTAGAAAATGTTGGTAATAAGCGTATTGGTCTATAAAAGTTGATGAGCTTTTCAGGCTTCCCACTCTTCGAATGGATCACTGCATACCACGAAGAAGAGGCACCAATGTCAGGGAGAGCTTTGACAGTTCACATCTCCGTCATAACCAGATGCATTAGTCGCTTTGAGGTGTTTCAGCTGCTCTTGAACTTCTGATTCAGTAATAGGAACTATATCAGTGTTATCAGTGGAAGATTCCTCAAGTAGTACCTTGGTGATAGAAATATCTTCAGGAGTAGCTACGTTAAGCAGTGCAAAGTGGACCTTAAGTGAGTCAGCAAATTCGTTGGCTTTCTCAGCACTAGAGCAACACCAGGAGCCATAATTTCGTTGGAGCGGCAGATCACGGAGTGGCTGACGCTTGATGATTCGAGTAACTTTCCATAAGTGGAACCCTTGTTTTTTATTGGGGTCTGCGTTTTGAAGAAGTATAAGCAAAGTATTCACTCCTGACTTCAACTAGGACCTTATGAAGTTTTCTAGCTTGCCTTTTCCAGGATCCTGACTAGTCCTGTCTGTTGCGTGAGTGAAACCAACGTTGATGCAGAGCTCTACTGCAAGGCACTGGGTCACGAACTACAGGTTTTAAAGGAGCCTGAGTCTGACATGAAGCAGCAGCCGAAGGACTACTAATGAGTAGTCAAAGTCAGCAGCCTCATGTATACGGCAACGGAAAAGCTCCGCAGTGAAGTCTATATCATCAGCAGATCTTAATTCCAACTCTGGGTTAACCGAATTCGTATGTTTCATCTGGAAGAGTGATGTGTTTGCATGTTTCAGTAACAGTTTGGTTTTCGTAGCATATTTTTTACAGCAGTAGTTAGCTCAATGAGAAGTGGAAGGTGATCCGAGCTAAGTTCAACAAGACTATTGATGGAAAGTCTATTAGATGAAATGCTATTGTAAATTCCGAAGTCTATTGCCGATAGTGTGCTACCAGATTCTGGGTAGTGAGTTGGTCCGCCAGTAGCCAGTATTTGAGCATTCGAACAAATTACGCAGAGAAACAGTGTGTGGCTTCTGAGACAGGAGTTGCGTAGCCCCACACAGGATGCATAACATTAAAGTCTCCCGCAATAATATATTTAGGGCCAATGAGGTGAAGCAATAAAGTATAGTTCCCCGCAGACCATCCAAACTGAGGAGGGCAATAGATGGCTGTGACGACAGAATCAACATTATCCGTTGCCACTTTGATAGCGAAACACTGCATATAAAGCTCACTAATATCAATGTGATGGTGATATTTGAGGAAAGATGTAACTAGAATAGCAGCTCCTCCTTCCTGGCTAACATTAGCGTGATGAAGACAGTATCCTTTGATTTTAATGTAGGATCTGCTACAAAGTCTGGATTCTGATATCAGCATCTATCTATGTATCTTTGTTATGACTATATAGAAAATTGTCTAATGCGTTGATTCTAGCCCAGAGGCTCCACACACCAATACGCAATCCTATTTGGGACATATTGGTGATGGGTTGGCGGTGAGTATGTTTAATATCATTATTTAAAATATGCATTGCTTTGTACATACTGTTTAAATTAAGAAACAACAACTCAATTTATTTTCTTTATAAAAGTGATAATTTATTTCATATCATAAATACTTGTGTTCGCTTCAGCGGTAGTTTTAAGAATGCCCAAATGATACAACAGAAAAACAAAATGAAGCGCTACTTCTTCTATTCTATGTATTAGTGATTTATTAGTGCAGACTATGAGTTAGTGATGCGCGACTTGACTCGAACAATCATATTTTGCGTGTTTAAAAGTGATGACAGCAGTTTTTCTATTCTAGCATCAGTAGCTTCTTACCTGCGGCTGTTGTTGCCAGTGCTGTTGTTGGTAAATAAATTCACGCCACTCAATTTGCGGCAAGATAAAACGTTGAGGTTCTTTTTGGCACTGTATTTGTTGTAATATTTGAGACTGTTGATAGATCTTTGAAGACTGTGTAAGCTATTTGGTAGGAAATTTTACAGAGTGTGATGACGGATGCTCTATTTTCTGTTGTATTTGTTGCGGCTATGCTTTTTTGGCCATACTTGCAATTGAGGTTCCGTTGGTAACAGCTATTGACGGAGGAATTTGTGTTTGTGAAACAGAGATTTGGATGTTGTCAGTGATTTTGTAACACTTCGTTGCGCTAAAGCATGCTGTTAGACGGAACAGTCTTTTTAGTTCGCAGCGTGATGTTCTCCACATAGGGCGCAAGTAGCTGGGACTTCTTTATTTTTAGTACACTTAGCCGTCGAATGATTTACAGCACATTTAAGACATTTATGACCTCTGTAACAATATCGTTGATTATGTCCATACCCCTGATAGCGATGACATTAAGAAATGTCAGCGCGCTGATGGGTATTGCTCAAGCTTAACAACATGGTTGTACAGTCTGGTGATGGCAAAGATTTCTTCATTGTTAAAGGTGGGCTCCAGTTCAATAAACCATATATTGAGTGGCTATTTCTCTTTACGGCTCAATGAATTATGGGAATTGCGCACTTTATGACACAGCTGTTCAAACTCTTGCTCAATTAATGATTTCAGAAAGGAGTGATGTAGTCCCCGCACCACAACAAGAAATTCTCTTTCCTGTTTCAACTGATATGAGTACCACTTTTCTTTACTGCTTTTAAGGTTATTAATAATGTTTGGGTATGCTTTTGGAGTAGTAAAATTCGGACAGTATTGGCTTGTGTGGCTTTGATGGTGAATGTATCCTTGGGAGTTAACTGTTGAAGTGGTTGGAATAGCTCGTTGATATTGGTTATGTTCTCAATAACAATTGGCGTTAGCTTGGGACCATTGTATAAAGCGTAATACGTTGAGTTTGAAGACTCTTCACTCAATAATGATAGATAATTGACCATGTCTGGTTCATCAGATGTTTCAATAACACTGATTATATCACCACCGCTTTCCATGTCTTCTTCGTTGTCAAAATCATTGACCATTATAGGAGAGAAATGGATGCTGTTTCTTGCAGGGATAGTGCAAGTAGTTACCAAAGGAGATATGTTAGGGCTCAGTCCAGTTGAAGTAGACTGGATGTTTGCATTTGTTAGTTCATTTATAGTTTTGTATAATTTTAATTATATAATTCCTGTTGATACTCTTCTCTTAGCTTTCATATTGTACCTGCAATACACGCTCGCTGGCATGCACTAACGAGTCGCCATAACGTGAATCACGCACACACTTATTCAGAATAGTAAATGTAATTGAAGCTTGAAGACAGCACAAAGCGACAACACAATAATCACAGACAATAGCCGGCGCGCCAGTGCTGTCTGTGTGGTAGCTGTGTATATATGTAAGATAAATACGATCAAAGTAAGATAAGAAAGTGTTGCAAAAACGATGCGAACATGTCCGTTCACTACGAATAATCGATCGCGAATGTTAACAAGATCAAATTATTAATTTATAAATTGATTATTGTATTAAGAATTTAATGGAAAATAAACCATATTATTGTACTATAACAAATACAGACCGCATTAAAAAAATTGAAGAGCTAACCAATGACTTCATCCTAATAAATAATTTTAAAGGAAATATAACTGTTAATTATAATCAATAAGATTTACTAACGAAACTGTAAGAATAAATAACTTAAATTTTACAACAGTTGAAACCCAAAGCTTAACCCCTCTTCCCGCATTAATCCAACATTCAAATCCATTTCATTCCGAATTCGAGGAAGTGCTATCTTTAAAATACATAAAAAATTAAATGTCAAGAATATGAAAAAAATTAGCTCCTTGAACGTATTCGTGATGTGCAGTCTTTTCACACGTTTTAGACTTTTAGCAATAGTTTTATCAACAATCGTAATTTTCAAAATAAGAGGAAAATCCGCTAATGCTAAAATCATCATTCAAAAGTCACGTGTGTTCGCTTCAGAGGACAATATACTGATCCTATTTTAATCTTTTTTTTTCCTAAAGATCAAATGATTCCTAATGCATCGAGTCGCATTTTTTTTTTAGTATTAAGTTTTTTGTAAAACCACAAATAAACATTTTCGTTATGTTTTACATTTTTTCCTTTGCTGCTTAATTATTTTTGTCTTACACGTATAAAGATAAAAGTCTGTACGAAATTCCATATTTTTGAGCCAATCGGGGACGAGTTAAGACTCTTCTCTACATGAGCATTATCGCTCTTATTTCAAATATATTTCTCACACTATTTTGCTGACGCTATATCTGCACTTCATCCGTTTCGAAACGGAAACCCGAAACCTTAATTCTTCGCTAACCACTCTTCACGTGCTAGCGCAACGTGACAAGAACGCTGAACGCGTTAACTTGAAAGGTAGTCAAGCTAATCTTAAGTTAGTTCATAGTAGACTCTTTATTAAGACACTTGTGTTTCAAAAATTATAAGCAAATTAATATTTTTTATAAAGAAATAATCTGTTTCTTAATTTATATCCTCCTGTTATTCAAGGAGTGACGCGATGTTTGATCAAACTCACTTGAAAGTTTGGTTGGATACATGCGATATTGCTTTTTATGCTGTTATAATGTTTATATTTTTATAATAAACACTTTTCTGATTCGAACACTATTTTCACCTTTTCATGATACAGGGTGCATAAAATTGAATAAAACCACAAATTCCCAAATATAATTTCACTTTATTTTGATTGATTTTTCTAATACTATAGTTCTTATTAAAAGTTTTTAAGATAACTGTTTAATACAAAATACAATTTAATTTGGTTTGTCAGTGGAAGAGTTTCCGGCATTGAATTTTTTCACGTGCTAAAATAAGCACCTTGTATTTTTGATCGAAAGTCCGTGTGTTTTATTACTCATCTGTTTGGTATGTTTTTATCATTCAGATGATTACTATTTATGACTCGCCGCTAATTGCCTCTGCTGTCATATAGAAAAAGCCAGAGTTACATATTAAATTAACAGTCTCTCCGGTGCCCTCCAAATTTGATTCAATAAACATGGCACCGTATTTAGCAAGAAAGGCAAGCAGAGCCATGCCACCAAGCCAGTAGCTGCTATCATTAATGGCCAGATACAAAAGCGATGTACAGTTGCCCAGAATGGAAAGATGTGTAAGGGTATCCTTAGCTTCACTTTCCTCACTCTCACGAATTACATTCAGTATGAAATTTAATGCCAAAGGTACCATGAATAGACCATGACCCAAAGCAATGTTATTACTTTCGGCGGCAAAAAACAATTCAATATTTACCAAAGGTAACGGTATTAGTTCCAAAACTTCTGATGAAGTCTGCCTCACAGATTCTTCTTCACCGAAAATCAAGCCATATACTTGGATCAGACCATGAGCTAAGCCGATGAGACACGCTGTGAAAGCATAGGGTTTATCAGCTGGCGGTATCTTATATAAGCCATATCCACTTGCGCCAGTCAATATGATGCTGAGTACGCTATTTATAGTTCCCATGTCTGACATCTTGGCAATTTTTTTTTTTTTTTCGCTCCAATCTTTTAATATATTTTATGTTTCAACGAAATAAGTTAAATGGACGATTTAAAATTTGTAGTTTTTGGATTTTTTTTTTTTTTTTGCAAATTGGCGTGTACTGGGAAATGACCGGCCGAAAAAATCAAATATTTTTTTTGGGAAAATTTTGTTACGCTGTCCGAATATTTTTTTTATTTATGAAAAAATAAAATCTGTTTAAATAATTGATAACATTTTAAGGAAAAGCCTACATAGTTTCAAAAAGAAAATTTAAAAAGTATTTTCATAACAGTTGTTAGTAAGATGTGTTTGTGTGCCTCTTATGTACATACGATGAATGATGGAATATCTAAATGATTTGGATATTTCATCATGTAAGTTATTCTTTCAGTTCTCTTTTTGACCATCATGGATCTCTCTTTGACCATGCTGTTTCATTTACTCCTTCACAAGGTAAGTATGTAAGAAAGAGACACATATAGACAAGTGCTCAATTTTATTGAATTTTTGAAGTGAGCACACGAGCTATATATAAATGGGTAGGGTATACAAATACCCAAATGATATTATCTTCTTATGTTGTGCACAAAACCTTTTCTGGTTACCGAACAGTTTTACAAAACTCCCGTTTGAGCATATTTTGAATCAAACTTGTCGTGTTCGATAAGTTGCGTCAAACAAATGAAAAAGTATAAATACGAGATCATTGTTTGACGAGCGCAACATATAGTCAAGGTCACTGACTAAACAATAATCAACCGTCAAATAGGTATATTTAAATGTTTTGATGTTAATAGAAACTTTCTTAATGATATATATATATACTATGTAAAGTATAAATATAATAAGATTGACTTATATATTTATAGCAAAATTAGCGACGAGGATGGGATATGAGTATAGTCATATTCCAGTAATACGAACACAAAAAAAAATTTTAAAAAAATATATATATTATTAACAAAATATACATATATAAAATTTGACATTTTCCCTTTTTTCTACAACATTTTTTATTTGAAAAGGGGAAAATCATAATAAAACAAAAACCATGAGTCTAACTTTGGCTGAAAGTTTACAAAAGGAAAGAAATCTGCCTGCCTTTAATGGAACAGACGATTATAAACTAGTTAACTTTTTAAGAGATGTGGACATAGTACCATAACTGGATCCAACTGAACATCATGGAACTATACAGAAGTTATTGTTGAATAGACTTCAAGGGAAAGCACTAAAAGTATGCGAAACGTTAGTAGAAACAACTTTTAGCGAAATTATACTAAAGTTAAAGGAGGAATTTGGTATAAAACGTCCTATTTTCATTTGATATGTGAAGCCATGAACGTAGAAGCTAAGAGTACAGAGGAATTACAATATAAGTTAAGAAAAATGTTAAGTCAAATGAATTCTAAATACATGTTTCATTCAAATCCAATAAACTAATTATATTTGACATATATAGGAATTTTTTACCTATGTATATAAAAACGTTACCAATACAGAATAATATTACATCAACTTTAAAAATCAACAGAACCAATTTGTCCTTAAGCAAACAGATGGAAATTTACAATTTAAAAACTGTAAATTTTCATAGAGAGCCTCGGAAACCAAATTACCCATAATAATTCTCACCATTAATAGTATTAGAGTTAAATGCCTAATATATAGTGGTGCAGTCACAACATTGGGAAGCCATGATGTCTTCAATTCTATGGGGTATAAAAGAAACCTTAAAAATCCTTTTATTTTTAAAACATTAATTGGCAATAGCCAATTAACTGAAGAGGTCATTGTAAATGTCCCAATAGAGTTTAATACAAATGCAGAAACTATGGCAGTAAAATTGATAAATTGAAGGATAAATAATTTGATTGTATTATTGAAATAAATGTTTTAGGTCCTATCAGGAAGTTATTATCTTATAAAAACTAAATGGCCTTCCGAAGATAATTTAATATCAACAGAATTAAACAAGGAAGAACAGAGAGGGCTAAACACTTTTTTAAAAAATAATAAGGGAACATTTTACTTCGAAGGACAAACACTAACTCATACAAATTGTGTTAAACATAAAATTATAACTACATTTGCAATCCCTATATATTGTAGGAATTTTAGGCATCCCCAGATTCTAGAACAAGAATCTGAAATAAATGATATGTTAAATCAAAATATAATTAGACGTAGCAAATCACCATACAATTCTCCTGTGTGGATTGAAAGGAAAAAAATCATGTGTGCAGTTCACACACGGTAGAAGTGAAACCTTTAGGGAACTAAACTGCAAGAGAATGAGGCAATTGCATTATTAGAAGTGGGATAATTATAGAGTTCATTTATTTAAAAATTGGTACCAAATTTAAAAGTTATTTAAATTTTTTTTTATTTTTTATTCCTTGTTTTCAATTTCAAGGAAATTGGCTTATGGTATCTGTAATATGAAATAAATGCTTTGGCTTGTAGGTTACCAGTGTATCTTTGAAACACAGCGTCTATTACAGTTTTTTACCTTGTTATCGATTCAGTGCGGTTGCTGCATAATTTTAAATTTAAATTAGCGTTGAGGAACTTAATTAATGGGAGCGCTATATCCAATGCAAAATTAATATTAAAATCGCCGGATAAAATCATTGGAATTTTATCATGATCTTCTTCAAGAATCCGCGATACTCGTATTCAATAATTGAATTTATTGTTTGGTTAGGAGATACATATATAAATTGCCATAATTAAAATTGAGATTTCATGATCCAAGCTGCTTTTCATGCACATATTTCTCTCACATTGGATAACGATTCAAGTTGTTCTGCATTGATCTCAATTTGTGGAGTAACAACACGGTATCCGTCATTTTTACTATTATATATAGAAACTCCGCCTGCCCTCGTATGTGGTATTTTATATTGAACTACTTTATTAAAATTTGAAATCTCCAAAACGTTTTCATTATCTATCCACGTCTCGGAAAGAATTGGAAAATTTGAAGACGATGCTATTCTGTCTAGTTCAAGGTCATGTAGATGAGCATCTAATCTTAATTTTTGCTAACACTTCCACCACTTTTCAGCATTAGTTTTGGCCTTACTTGGAAAATGTTTTATTAAAATCATAAAAAACATTAATTGCGAGAGCATTGAGAGTAGTAAATGAGCGAAAGCCATATTTACCGACCTACCGACCTATTCTCAAAATTATCTCACAATTGGACAACGCCTAACAAAGCTATTATCATCAATTCTTTTGAAATCGACTATCATTCGCCAAGCTAGTCGGTCGAGCATGTCTTTCGATAATTGGACAAAAATGTTAAATATTTGTGTGCACTGTTATCGCTCTGTAAAATGGATAATCTGGTGTTTTGTTGTTTGCTCGCGGAAATTTTGGATGATGATGAAATTACGAAAAAAGAAATGTGTTAGATTCATTGCGTGATCATAGTGAACCATTTTCAATGCACGACAAAAGTTTTGTGAAAAACTATCGTTTTTCAAAAATATTGTGCCATCAATTGCATACATTCGCAAATACATATATGATAAAATTAGGCTTGTCAACTTGGGGGAACAAATCAAATTCAGAAAAAAAAAAATTAAACAGTCAGAATTACTCGGAGAACCCCTAAAAAATTTTGTATAATATATTTTTTATTTTAATATTTCATATTTCCAACATACATACATATTTTCATTTTCTTCTATGTTGACAAACCTGCATAAACTAAAGTTTACAGACTGGTAACATACACTTAACAGATTATTAAAAAAATAGCTTTTTTAACAGCGCAGCTTTCAATTTGTGCAAGAACCGGAACGATTACAAAAGCTTTCCTTGTTTGCGGTATTAACGAAAAAACAACGAGAATAGGGCCGTTAAATTATGTTATCAATCAAAGTTTTGAACCTTAAAGCAATTCGTCAGCATCAAAACTTAATTTAATTCAGGCCAAGTTATGTAACTTCCAGCGATTCGTAAGCATCACAACTTAATTTAATTCAGGCCAAGTTACGTAACTTCGAGCAATTTATCAGCACCAGCTGAAAACATAAGCAACTATTACTTATTACCATGCCCAGATTCTTTTGAATGATGGTCATACTCCGTTTCCGGTTTTCTATTTCCGTTTCATCAATTTTGAATTCACTACCGCCGCTAAAGAAGTTTTCACTTCAAAAATCTGACAATTTTAACGAGCAGAAATGGCGTTTAGTCATCGATTTTGAAAATTAAATAATATAACGGTGGATGGATGATAAGTTCCCCATTCCTAACATCGAATCTCTATTTGATAAATTGGGGTGAGCCCAATATTTCACTTCGTTAGATTTGGCAACGGGCTTTCACCAAATATTAATGGATGAAAACGACATTGAGAAAACAGCCTTTTCAACATCGCGTGAAATTTGAATTTCTTAGAATGTCATTTAGGCTTAAGAATGCTCCCGCTACATTCCAACGAATGATGAATCACGTATTAAGTGATTACATCAATGTCATATACGTTCTTTACATGGATGATATCTTAGTATTTTCAACATCTATGACTGAACATTTCGAAAATTTACAAAAAATATTTACAAGACTTAATGAATATAATTTAAAAGGTCAATTCGCAAATGTAAATTCTTATCAAGGGAAACAATTTTTCTGGGTCATATTACTACTAATGGCGGTATAAGACCTAATCCTGAAAAAATTAGTGTTATCAAAAATCTCAGTCTCCCAAAGACGGTTACAGAAATTAAATCGTTCCTCGGTCTGACAGGATACTATAGAAAATTTATAAAGAATTATTCAACAATAGCCAATCCAATTATTAAATATTAAAAAAACGACACAAATATTAATTTGAATGATCAAGCGTATGACGAAGCTTTTGAAAAACTAAAAAAAAATCTGCGAAAATTCAATAGACACGATACATTCAGCGCAAGAAACAATAGTTAATAAATATAAAACACAATTTCGAATTGTTAAAAACAAACAATCAGACGTTAAAATACCATTTAAAAAATTCAAAGTGATTTATGTTACAGAAAAGGATATTTATAATAACCATGATTTATTTCGTAGGGAATTAAAAAAAAGCAAAGTTGGTATACTCTCTGAATTAGAGGATACTATTTATAATAGAGTGCAAAGTAAATTGATTGAACCAAATCAAATCTGTAAAATGTACTACACTAGCAATTGATGTTAACTTTGAAGAAATTCTGCTATATATCATTGCAGACATTCACAAGAGGGATACTCATAGAGGCATTCAAGAAAATTATGAAGAAATAAAGGATGAGTTCTTTTTCCCAAAAATGTTTAAATATATAAATAAATACATGAATAGTTGTATAATATGCATTTAAAATAAATACGACAGAAAGCCTCTAAGAAAAAAAATTAAATACATAATCACTCCTGAAACAATATAAAAAACTCCTTTTTTAACAACAATAGATAAATTTTCGAAAATAAGAAATATACATAATAAAAATCAAAATTGAGGAAAGAATTGCATTCCTGGGAAAACCAAGAAAAATTGTTTCAGATAACGAATTTAATAACGCACTAATCAGATTGCTTTGCCAACAGAATGATATAGATATTCATTTTACGACCCCTAATAGTCATACGGGAAATTCTGATTTTAAAAGATTAGATTCATTACATTTAGAACATATAAGAATTCTTGAAAATTCGGAAGATATCAATGAACCTGAAGAGTTAGCTCTTAAAGCATTACATTTTTATAACAATACCATTCACAGCACTACTAAAACAAAACCTATAGAGTAGTTAGGAAATGTCGTTTCTGTATCAGATCACGATAATTTTTGTATATTGTAAAATCCAGGACCAAACCGAGTGTGCTAAAGCGCCCACTGTAAAATCATCGACCAAACCGAGTTTGCCAAGGCGTCCTCTGTAAAATTCATGACCAAACCGAGTGTACTAAAGCGCCCTCTGCTCATTTCCGGTCATTGTCTTTGGATGGTCATGATCAAATAAACGTGGTGGAAATGGTGAATGGTGTGTGTCTTTGGATAATTGCTTGTGTCTTTGGATGGTCATGATCAAATAAACGTGGTGAAAATTGTGAATGGTTTGTGTCAGTGAGAAGACATGAATACATCATAGAAACGATGGGCATTCTAAAACAGTGTCAGTGATCATTTAGTAGTTATTTTTTGGTGCGAAGAAAAGTGATGTCAAAGGCAAGTGTTTGTGTGCCTTAGGAGCATTATAAATTTTTGTTATAGTTTTTGTTTGTATGATTTTCTTTTCGCATATTGAAATTAATGTATGGTGAGAAAATGTTCTAACGGTTTTGCTTTTGATTATGTGTAAAATAAAAGGATACTGCTTTTTAAAATTTTTTTTTATTGATAGCTGTGTGTGGGATTAGTTTTTATGGTTTTCTTATAACATTTATGTGTATAATTTAAATATCTGCAAACGTATTTTATTTGTTTTTTTTTGTGAATATAAATCTTTCTTAACATATATGCTGAACATTGTAATTTACAATTTCATAATTAAATGAAATTAAAACAATGTTGTTGTATTTTTCATTTGTTTGTTTTATTTTTTTTTATTTTAAGAAAGTGAATATATATACATACATATAAATATTTTGTATAATCAAAGAATATTAAACTGAGGGTGTTACAGAATTATATTCAATTGTGAGGTCATAAATATTAGAATTTTGTCTAATCTTTTTAATATGAAAGAAGCGTCCTATTTTAATTGTTTTGATAGATGAGTCCTTGATCGAAGAATACCTTTTGGGGAGGTATAGTACGTGATCTGCTAGCTCCAACACAATAGTATCCCCGAATTTTGTTACAGTCTTGGCAATATTGAAGATAGGATATGAATGATCGCTTTCCATTACAGTTGAGCTAAGGATAGGTTTTCGCTCCTTGCTGGTAAAATCATTTAGACACTCAACGATATCCTGGCTAGTAAGAAAGCCTGTAACGTTTGTTAGTGTTGTCGATGTGTTTACTTGTTCCATTTTGTTGCTTATGTGGTTAGAAACTGAATGAATTTTAGTTTGAATTCGGAGCTTCTTTTAAACAAAAAACTCTCCTCTCATCAAGCTCTAATCACCATTTGTTTTCTATCACTCTCTCCCTCTTTTATATTAAAACTTACTCAAGATTCTATCTACCAGCTTATATTATTATTTTATAATCTTTTGAACTTTCGCTATTCTGGTTTTGTAGTAATAACAGAAGCATGTGTCACATATATCTTTTGATGATGATGATGATGATGGGGATGAATAGTGAGAACACAAATCCAAGTCTTCTAAATCAATCTTTTCTTCTTCTTCTTCTCGGTTAGATAGATTATTTCCTTTATACATTTTTAAATTTAGAGAACATTCATATTCTCTATCCAATTCGATAGGTGGAAAATAATCCGCTTTTAAAAAAGAGCTTTTACCAGTTAAACTTAACGTTGTTGCCATTTTGAGAGCTAATAACCAACTGAAATAAAACAAAATAAATTGTATTTTTGTATTGTTTTACAATTCTTCATTTTTATATATCCATGAGTTGTGTTTATTGCAAAAACCTAACCATTTAACAAAAACATTATCATTTTTTTCTCTTTAAAATCTTTTCAATCAGATATATATGTGGAAAACGTGTTTTCTTCAATTCTTCTTCATAGAATCCATTTTTGATATCAGCACCGGTATAGTCCTGTAATAGATATTTTGTAGGGTTGGTATTAGGCACATGTTTGATTTTGAAAATTTCCGTTGTCCAATTGGGGGTGTATCCCTTTTCAAAAACATGTTTGTATTTACTGATACGCACATTGTCGTCCACCTTGAATTTTGCTCCTTTCGATTGTACACTGTACTTAACAAATCTTGTTCATTCGCTAAAGAGACTTTTATGGGAGGCATTTTAATAGTTCTATGTTTCTTTCTATTGTACTCATCAATTAAATGTTTATATAATTTGATCCAGCCAAATGAGCCGCTATAAGTGAATTCCTTCCACATCATTCCCTTAAGAGTTCTATTGAATCGTTCCACGATCGATGCCTTTAATCCGCTATAGGTTGAATCGTCATTGATTTTATGTTTTTTCATGAGTCTCTTGAACTCACTATTGAAGAATTCTTTCCCATCATCGGTTTGCATAATCTTGGGAATTCGTCCCAATTTAAATATTCCTCTCATTGCTCTCGTTACAACTTTAGATTTTTTGCTCTTGACTGCTACACCCCAAGCAAATTTAGAGAAGGTATCAATAACCGTTAGGAGAAATCGATAACGTTTATTTAATTTAGCATATTCGCCCATTTCTACCAAATCAGCTTGCCAATGATCATCAACTTCTTTCATAATAACTCGTCGTCTATGAAAGTTTTTACGTGCTTGTGAATGCAACTCTTCCACCAATATTCGTTTACTCATATTTTCCTCCTGCACCTGGTTCTTTGACTATTTGTGTTTTAATGATTGTTGTCTCAACAGTATTTTTTTTAGGTGTTGATAGTTATTTGAATATATATTCATTATTTTGAATATATATTTATTAATTACAGGGTTTTGTGAAAAACTATCGTTTTTCAAAAATATTGTGCCATCAATTGCATACATTCGCAAATACATATATGATAAAATTAGGCTTGTCAACTTGGGGGAACAAATCAAATTCAGAAAAAAAAATTTAAACAGTCAGAACTACTCGGAGAACCCCTAAAAAATTTTGTATAATATATTTTTTATTTTAATATTTCATATTTCCAACATACATACATATTTTCATTTTCTTCTATGTTGACAAACCTGCATAAACTAAAGTTTACAGACTGGTAACATACACTTAACAGATTATTAAAAAAATAGCTTTTTTAACAGCGCAGCTTTCAATTTGTGCAAGAATCGGAACGATTACAAAAGCTTTCCTTGTTTGCGGTATTAACGAAAAAACAACGAGAATAGGGCCGTTAAATTATGTTATCAATCAAAGTTTTGAACCTTAAAGCAATTCGTCAGCATCACAACTTAATTTAATTCAGGCCAAGTTATGTAACTTCCAGCGATTCGTAAGCATCACAACTAAATTTAATTCAGGCCAAGTTACGTAACTTCGAGCAATTTATCAGCACCAGCTGAAAACATAAGCAACTATTACTTATTACCATGCCCAGATTCTTTTGAATTATGGTCATACTCCGTTTCCGGTTTTCTATTTCCGTTTCATCAATTTTGAATTCACTACCGCCGCTAAAGAAGTTTTTACTTCAAAAATCTGACAATTTTAACGAGCAGAAATGGCGTTTAGTCATCGATTTCTTAACATATATGCTGAAAATTGTAATTTACAATTTCATAATTAAATGAAATTAAAACAATGTTGTTGTATTTTTCATTTGTTTGTTTTATTTTTTTTTATTTTAAGAAAGTGAATAAGAATATGTATAATAATATTACATTGTTTATGATTTTGCTGCTTAATACATACATATAAATATTTTGTATAATCAAAGAATATTAAACTGAGGGTGTTACAGAATTATATTCAATTGTGAGGTCATAAATATTAGAATTTTGTCTAATCTTTTTAATATGAAAGAAGCGTGCTTTTTTAATTGTTTTGATAGATGAGTCCTTGATCGAAGAATACCTTTTGGGGAGGTATAGTACGTGATCTGTTAGCTCCAACACAATAGTATCCCCGAATTTTGTTACAGTCCTGGCAATATTGAAGATAGGACATGAATGATCGCTTTCCATTACAGTTGAGCTAAGGATAGGTTTTCGCTCCTTGCTGGTAAAATCGTTTAGACACTCAACGATATCCTGGCTAGTAAGAAAGCCTGTAACATTTGTTAGTGTTGTCGATGAGTTTACTTGTTCCATTTTGTTGCTTATGTGGTTAGAAACTGAATGAATTTTAGTTTGAATTCGGAGCTTCTTTTAAACAAAAAACTCTCCTCTCATCAAGCTCTAATCACCATTTGTTTTCTATCACTCTCTCCCTCTTTTATATTAAAACTTACTCAAGATTCTATCTACCAGCTTATATTATTATTTTATAATCTTTTGAACTTTCGCTATTCTGGTTTTGTAGTAATAACAGAAGCATGTGTCACATATATCTTTTGATGATGATGATGATGATGGGGATGAATAGTGAGAACACAAATCCAAGTCTTCTAAATCAATCTTTTCTTCTTCTTCTTCTCGTTTAGATAGATTATTTCGTTTATACATTTTTAAATTTAGAGAACATTCATATTATCTATCCAATTCGATAGGTGGAAAATAATCCGCTTTTAAAAAAGAGCTCTTACCAGTTAAAGTTAACGTTGTTGCCATTTTGAGAGCTAATAACCAATTGAAATAAAACAAAATAAATTGTATTTTTGTATTGTTTTACAATACTTCATTTTTATTTATCCATGAGTTGTGTTTATTGCAAAAACCTAACCATTTTACAAAAACATTATCATTTTTTTCTCTTTAAAATCTTTTCAATCAGATATATATGTGGAAAACGTGTTTTCTTCAATTCTTCTTCATAGAATCCATCTTTGATATCAGCACCGGTATAGTCCTGTAATAGATATTTTGTAGGGTTGGTAGTAGGCACATGTTTGATTTTGAAAATTTCCGTTGTCCAATTGGGGGTGTATCCCTTTTCAAAAACATGTTTGTATTTACTGATACGCACATTGTCGTCCACCTTGAATTTTGCTCCTTTCGATTGTACACTGTACTTAACAAATCTTGTTCATTCGCTAAAGAGACTTTTATGGGAGGCATTTTAATAGTTCTATGTTTCTTTCTATTGTACTCATCAATTAAATGTTTATATAATTTGATCCAGCCAAATGAGCCGCTATAAGTGAATTCCTTCCACATCATTCCCTTAAGAGTTCTATTGAATCGTTCCACGATCGATGCCTTTAATCCGCTATAGGTTGAATCGTCATTGATTTTATGTTTTTTCATGAGTCTCTTGAACTCACTATTGAAGAATTCTTTCCCATCATCGGTTTGCATAATCTTGGGAATTCGTCCCAATTTAAATATTCCTCTCATTGCTCTCGTTACAACTTTAGATTTTTTGCTCTTGACTGCTACACCCCAAGCAAATTTAGAGAAGGTATCAATAACCGTTAGGAGAAATCGATAACGTTTATTTAATTTAGCATATTCGCCCATTTCTACCAAATCAGCTTGCCAATGATCATCAACTTCTTTCATAATAACTCGTCGTCTATGAAAGTTTTTACGTGCTTGTGAATGCAACTCTTCCACCAATATTCGTTTACTCATATTTTCCTCCTGCACCTGGTTCTTTGACTATTTGTGTTTTAATGATTGTTGTCTCAACAGTATTTTTTTTAGGTGTTGATAGTTATTTGAATATATATTCATTATTTTGAATATATATTTATTAATTACAGGGTTTTGTGAAAAACTATCGTTTTTCAAAAATATTGTGCCATCAATTGCATACATTCGCAAATACATATATGATAAAATTAAGCTTGTCAACTTGGGGGAACAAATCAAATTCAGAAAAAAAAAATTTAAACAGTCAGAACTACTCGGAGAACCCCTAAAAAATTTTGTATAATATATTTTTTATTTTAATATTTCATATTTCCAACATACATACATATTTTCATTTTCTTCTATGTTGACAAACCTGCATAAACTAAAGTTTACAGACTGGTAACATACACTTAACAGATTATTAAAAAAATAGCTTTTTTAACAGCGCAGCTTTCAATTTGTGCAAGAATCGGAACGATTACAAAAGCTTTCCTTGTTTGCGGTATTAACGAAAAAACAACGAGAATAGGGCCGTTAAATTATGTTATCAATCAAAGTTTTGAACCTTAAAGCAATTCGTCAGCATCACAACTTAATTTAATTCAGGCCAAGTTATGTAACTTCCAGCGGTTCGTAAGCATCACAACTAAATTTAATTCAGGCCAAGTTACGTAACTTCGAGCAATTTATCAGCACCAGCTGAAAACATAAGCAACTATTACTTATTACCATGCCCAGATTCTTTTGAATTATGGTCATACTCCGTTTCCGGTTTTCTATTTCCGTTTCATCAATTTTGAATTCACTACCGCCGCTAAAGAAGTTTTTACTTCAAAAATCTGACAATTTTAACGAGCAGAAATGGCGTTTAGTCATCGATTTCTTAACATATATGCTGAAAATTGTAATTTACAATTTCATAATTAAATGAAATTAAAACAATGTTGTTGTATTTTTCATTTGTTTGTTTTATTTTTTTTTATTTTAAGAAAGTGAATAAGAATATGTATAATAATACTACATTGTTTATGATTTTGCTGCTTAATACATACATATAAATATTTTGTATAATCAAAGAATATTAAACTGAGGGTGTTACAGAATTATATTCAATTGTGAGGTCATAAATATTAGAATTTTGTCTAATCTTTTTAATATGAAAGAAGCGTGCTTTTTTAATTGTTTTGATAGATGAGTCCTTGATCGAAGAATACCTTTTGGGGAGGTATAGTACGTGATCTGTTAGCTCCAACACAATAGTATCCCCGAATTTTGTTACAGTCCTGGCAATATTGAAGATAGGACATGAATGATCGCTTTCCATTACAGTTGAGCTAAGGATAGGTTTTCGCTCCTTGCTGGTAAAATCGTTTAGACACTCAACGATATCCTGGCTAGTAAGAAAGCCTGTAACATTTGTTAGTGTTGTCGATGAGTTTACTTGTTCCATTTTGTTGCTTATGTGGTTAGAAACTGAATGAATTTTAGTTTGAATTCGGAGCTTCTTTTAAACAAAAAACTCTCCTCTCATCAAGCTCTAATCACCATTTGTTTTCTATCACTCTCTCCCTCTTTTATATTAAAACTTACACAAGATTCTATCTACCAGCTTATATTATTATTTTATAATCTTTTGAACTTTCGCTATTCTGGTTTTGTAGTAATAACAGAAGCATGTGTCACATATATCTTTTGATGATGATGATGATGATGGGGATGAATAGTGAGAACACAAATCCAAGTCTTCTAAATCAATCTTTTCTTCTTCTTCTTCTCGTTTAGATAGATTATTTCCTTTATACATTTTTTAAATTTAGAGAACATTCATGTTCTCTATCCAATTCGATAGGTGGAAAATAATCCGCTTTTAAAAAAGAGCTCTTACCAGTTAAAGTTAACGTTGTTGCCATTTTGAGAGCTAATAACCAATTGAAATAAAACAAAATAAATTGTATTTTTGTATTGTTTTACAATACTTCATTTTTATTTATCCATGAGTTGTGTTTATTGCAAAAACCTAACCATTTTACAAAAACATTATCATTTTTTTCTCTTTAAAATCTTTTCAATCAGATATATATGTGGAAAACGTGTTTTCTTCAATTCTTCTTCATAGAATCCATCTTTGATATCAGCACCGGTATAGTCCTGTAATAGATATTTTGTAGGGTTGGTATTAGGCACATGTTTGATTTTGAAAATTTCCGTTGTCCAATTGGGGGTGTATCCCTTTTCAAAAACATGTTTGTATTTACTGATACGCACATTGTCGTCCACCTTGAATTTTGCTCCTTTCGATTGTACACTGTACTTAACAAATCTTGTTCATTCGCTAAAGAGACTTTTATGGGAGGCATTTTAATAGTTCTATGTTTCTTTCTATTGTACTCATCAATTAAATGTTTATATAATTTGATCCAGCCAAATGAGCCGCTATAAGTGAATTCCTTCCACATCATTCCCTTAAGAGTTCTATTGAATCGTTCCACGATCGATGCCTTTAATCCGCTATAGGTTGAATCGTCATTGATTTTATGTTTTTTCATGAGTCTCTTGAACTCACTATTGAAGAATTCTTTCCCATCATCGGTTTGCATAATCTTGGGAATTCGTCCCAATTTAAATATTCCTCTCATTGCTCTCGTTACATCTTTAGATTTTTTGCTCTTGACTGCTACACCCCAAGCAAATTTAGAGAAGGTATCAATAACCGTTAGGAGAAATCGATAACGTTTATTTAATTTAGCATATTCGCCCATTTCTACCAGATCAGCTTGCCAATGATCATCAACTTCTTTCATAATAACTCGTCATCTATGAAAGTTTTTACGTGCTTGTGCATGCAACTCATCCACCAATATTCGTTTACTCATATTTTCCTCCTGCACCTGGTTCTTTGACTATTTGTGTTTTAATGATTGTTGTCTCAACAGTATTTTTTTTAGGTGTTGATAGTTATTTGAATATATATTCATTATTTTGAATATATATTTATTAATTAAAGGGTTTTGTGAAAAACTATCGTTTTTCAAAAATATTGTGCCATCAATTGCATACATTCGCAAATACATATATGATAAAATTAGGCTTGTCAACTTGGGGGAACAAATCAAATTCAGAAAAAAAAAATTTAAACAGTCAGAATTACTCGGAGAACCCCTAAAAAATTTTGTATAATATATTTTTTATTTTAATATTTCATATTTCCAACATACATACATATTTTCATTTTCTTCTATGTTGACAAACCTGCATAAACTAAAGTTTACAGACTGGTAACATACACTTAACAGATTATTAAAAAAATAGCTTTTTTAACAGCACAGCTTGCAACTTGTACGAGAATCGGAACGATTACAAAAGCTTTCCTAGTTTGCGGTATTAACGAAAAAACAACGAGAATAGGGCCGTTAAATTATGTTATCAATCAAAGTTTTGAACCTTAAAGCAATTCGTCAGCATCACAACTTAATTTAATTCAGGCCAAGTTATGTAACTTCCAGCGATTCGTAAGCATCACAACTAAATTTAATTCAGGCCAAGTTACGTAACTTCGAGCAATTTATCAGCACCAGCTGAAAACATAAGCAACTATTACTTATTACCATGCCCAGATTCTTTTGAATTATGGTCATACTCCGTTTCCGGTTTTCTATTTCCGTTTCATCAATTTTGAATTCACTTCCGCCGCTAAAGAAGTTTTCACTTCAAAAATCTGACAATTTTAACGAGCAGAAATGGCGTTTAGTCATCGATTTTGAAAATTAAATAATATAACGGTGGATGATAAGTTCCCCATTCCTAACATCGAATCTCTATTTGATAAATTGGGGTGAGCCCAATATTTCACTTCGTTAGATTTGGCAACGGGCTTTCACCAAATATTAATGGATGAAAACGACATTGAGAAAACAGCCTTTTCAACATCGCGTGAAATTTGAATTTCTTAGAATGTCATTTAGGCTTAAGAATGCTCCCGCTACATTCCAACGAATGATGAATCACGTATTAAGTGATTACATCAATGTCATATACGTTCTTTACATGGATGATATCTTAGTATTTTCAACATCTATGACTGAACATTTCGAAAATTTACAAAAAATATTTACAAGACTTAATGAATATAATTTAAAAGGTCAATTCGCAAATGTAAATTCTTATCAAGGGAATCAATTTTTCTGGGTCATATTACTACTAATGGCGGTATAAGACGTAATCCTGAAAAAATTAGTGTTATCAAAAATCTCAGTCTCCCAAAGACGGTTACAGAAATTAAATCGTTCCTCGGTCTGACAGGATACTATAGAAAATTTATAAAGAATTATTCAACAATAGCCAATCCAATTATTAAATATTATAAAAACGACACAAATATTAATTTGAATGATCAAGCGTATGACGAAGCCTTTGAAAAACTAAAAAAAAGTCTGCGAAAATTCAATAGACACGATACATTCAGCGCAAGAAAATTTAAACGAACATTTCTACTTAACGGAAACAATAGTTAATAAATATAAAACACAAATTCGAATTGTTAAAAACAAACAATCAGATGTTAAAATACTATTTAAAAAATTCAAAGTGATTTATGTTACAGAAAAGGATATTTATAATAACCATGATTTATTTCGTAGGGAATTAAAAAAAAGCAAAGTTGGTATACTCTCTGAATTAGAGGATACTATTTATAATAGAGTGCAAAGTAAATTGATTGAACCAAATCAAATCTGTAAAATGTACTACACTAGCAATTGATGTTAACTCTGAAGAACTTCTGCTAAATATCATTGCAGACATTCATGTACTACACTAGCAATTGATGTTAACTTTGAAGAAATTCTGCTAAACATCATTGCATTCACAAGAGGGATACTCATAGAGGCATTCAAGAAAATTATGAAGAAATAAAGGATGAGTTCTTTTTCCCAAATATGTTTAAATATATAAATAAATACATGAATAGTTGTAGAATATGCATTTAAAATAAATACGACAGAAAGCCTCTAAGAAAAAAAATTAAATACATAATCACTCCTGAAACAATATAAAAAACTCATTTTTTAACAACAATAGATAAATTTTCGAAAGTAAGAACTATACATAAACTTACTGATAAACATATGTGCACAATAAAAATCAAAATTGAGGAAAGAATTGAATTCCTGGGAAAACCAAGAAAAATTGTTTCAGATAACGAATTTAATAACGCACTAATCAGACTGCTTTGCCAACAGAATGATATAAATATTCATTTTACGACCCCTAATAGTCATACTGGAATTCTGATTTTAAAAGATTAGATTCATTACTTTTAGAACATATAAGAATTCTTGAAAATTCGGAAGATATCAATGAACCTGAAGAGTTAGCTCTTAAAGCATTACATTTTTATAACAATACCATTCACAGCACTACTAAAACAAAACCTATAGAGTAGTTAGGAAATGTCGTTTCTGTATCAGATCACGATAATTTTTGTATATTGTAAAATCCAGGACCAAACCGAGTGTGCTAAAGCGCCTACTGTAAAATCCTCGACCAAACCGAGTTTGCCTCCCGTATAACTGTTCTGATAAACTGCTCTGTATCAACAACAACTGATCTGTATAACTGCTCTGTATCAACAACAACTGATCTGTATAACTGCTCTGTACCATCAACAACTAATATGTATAACTGTTCTGTACCATCAACAACTGATCTGTATAACTGGGTTGTATAACTGATCTGTATCAACAACAACTGATCTGTATAACTGCTCTGTACCATCAACAACTGATCTGTACAACTGGGTTGTATAACTGATCTGTATCAACAACAACTGATCTGTATAACTGTACTGTTTTATCAATTATATTAAGAAGAAATGAAGAAAAATATTCTAAAAGAATTAATAAAGACAAGAAGAGTTCTCAGAAAAAAGTTTCAAAGCATTAAATTGGAGGAAGCTGAAAATGTTCACAACCTGGAGGAGATATTTAAATTGATAACTAAAGCCCTTAAGGAAATTATTAATGAGAATAAAAGAAAATCAAAACAATTATTTAAAGTTAAGAGAGAAGAAGAAGAGGAAGAAAGAGATCACATTACTAATGAAGATGATGATGAATTTTTTACTCAATCTGATGCAAAGAATAATAAATCTACTAATATTTCTCTTAATTTGAGTGAGTCCATATAAAGACTCTAATCGTGAATTAAAATTGGGTAATAAAATAATCAATATTAATTCAGAGAAAATTGAAATATCTGATGTTAAAAGTTGGAAACTTACCCCAGGTTTACATTCACTTATCTTTTTGAGAAATCCTAATAATTATAATGAGACAGACTAGGCTCATTACAAAAATATCTTGTCAGAGACAAACGCACACAGAAGAAACCATTACAACTCTGGTCAGCTCAAAGGAAATCGATCACAAAAATATAAAAAAATTATCAAAGAACTCTTTTTAAAACCAAAACAACTCTTTACAATGTCTACGCCAAGAGCAATTTCAACACCATATTCTGGAGAATACGAAGGTTCCGGTCTTATGCACCTCAATATGAATAACTCGAATTACATATATTGGGATGATCCTAATGAGATTGTTGAAAGATTGAAGCTTTTAGTCGCATCACAAACAGCTGGTCACAATAATCATAACAATGAAATTATCTCCATTATTGAAGAATTAAGAGAAGCGAGAATAATTTATTGAATTGAATGTTTATATATAAATATATATATATATATATATATATACATATGCATGTGATATCGATCGGTGTATACAATTTTAAAATGTCAGTTGATAAATTTGGACATCATTCGCGTCTGATTAAAGGAGGAGACATTCAAAAATTAAAAAAAAAAACACTACCAGATATCGTACTTGATGTGGAAAGGAATCTAAGTTTTTCTAACAAACGACTCAAAGATATAGCTTATCCATTGGAGAATAATGATGATGTTAATAAGAACTTTATTAACAAAGAATTGGAAAATATAAGTGTACAATAACAAATTTTCGTTAACAATAAAATAAATGATCTTAATAAGCTATTTGAAACGAATCAAGCTAATCTTATTAACAAACTTAAAAATATTGAAGAGAATTCCATACGGCTTGATGGTGATCAAAACTTTAATGTATACGACAAACGTATTAAAAATGTTGCTACACCGATTAATGAAAATGATGTTGCCAACTGAGTATTCTTGAGGAAACAGATCCTCATCACAGAACAAGACTTAACCACTTATCTTAATATAATCGATAGAGACTCAAAGAAACTATTAGAAAGCAGATTATCTGTACAGATCATTAAATTGAAGAAAAGCATAGATGAATGCAAAGAATACGTTCATGAGAAATTCATAGAGATTAATGAATATATATTCAAATATTTTTCAACACCTAAAACACATACTGTTGAGATTGGTGGATGAGTTGCATGCACAAGCACGTAAAAACTTTTATAGACAACGAGTTATTATGAAAGGAGTTGATGATCATTGGCAAGCTGATAAATTAAATAAAGGTTATCGATTTTTCCTAACGGTTATTGATACCTTCTCTAAATTTGCTTGAGGTTTAGCAGTCAAGAGCAAAAAATCTAAAGATGTAACGAGAGCAATGAGAGGAATATTTAAATTGGGACGAATTGCTAAGAACATGCAAACCGATGATGAGAAAGAATTCTTCAATAGAGAGTTCAAGAGACTCATGGAAAAACATAAAATCAATCACGATTCAACCTATAGCGGATTAAAGGCATCGATCGTGGAACGATTCAATAGAACTCTTAAGGGAATGATGTGGAAGGAATTCACTTATAGCGGCTCATTTGGCTGGATCAAATTATATAAACATTTAATTGATGAGTACAATAGAAAGAAACATAGAACTATTAAAATGCCTCTCATAAAAGTCTCTTTAGGAAATGAACAAGATTTGTTAAGTACGGTGTACAATCGAATAAAGATATTTAAAGAAGCAAAATTCAAGGTGGACGACAATGTTCGTATCTTAAATACAAACATGATTTGAAAAGGGATACACCCCCACACATATACAATTGGACAACGGAAATTTTCAAAATCAAACATGTGCGTAATACCAATCCTACAACATATCTATTACAGTACTATACCGGTGCTGATATCAAAGGTGGATTCTATGAAGAAGAAATGAAGAAAACACGTTTTCCACATATATATCTGGTTGAAAAGATTTTAAAGAGAAAAAATGATAACGTTTTTGTAAAATGGTTAGGTTTTTGCAATAAACACAACTCATGGATAAATAAAAATGAAGTATTGTAAAACAATACAAAAATACAATTTATTTTGTTTTATTTCAATTGGTTATTAGCTCTCAAAATGGCAACAACGTTAACTTTAACTGGTAACAGCTCTATTTTAAAAGCGGTTTATTTTCCACCTATCGAATTGGATAGAGAATATGAATGTTCTCTAATTGATTTCCATATGTATAATTCAATTCCAAATGTTGATTTTGATAACAATTTATTTCATTGGTAATAATACAATCGAGATAACGATAGGTTCATATGAGCTTGATGACATTACTGACTACATTTTGAAAGACCTAGTAACAAAAGTTGGAAGGATGGATATTTTGGAAATTAATAGTAATAATAATACTCTTCAAGTGAAAATATTTAGCAAGAGTTTTTCAATATACTTCAATAAAGAGCGTTCTATCGGACGACTATTTGGATTCAAAAAAGGGAACTAGAAAAAAAGATTCGTCATAGGAGAATGCACCTATTGTTGTCATCGATCTTTCTTATCAAAATACTACGGTTAAAACGGGACCGATAGACATTCACGCGACTGTTGAATTAACAGTCTCCGCTCCTACCAACACGAAAGCTTATTGTCTGTTAATTTATGATTGAATACAGCCCCTTGAACGGGCTAGCTCGTCGCATAATTTAAAAATGGATAAAGGAAATCTGGAAGATATTATTGCTCATATAAATAAATTTATTGAGGAATTTAACGGGACAATTTCAAGAATCAAAAGAATATTTTGAGTACTTTTGGCATAATCTATCTAAACGAGAAGAAGAAAAGATTGATATAGAAGACTATTCATTAGAGACGAAATGGATAGTTGTTTGGCTGGACACCGGATATCCGGCCGCCGGATATCCCGCCGAAAATAGCCGATTGTTGCATCTTACCAACAACAAACAAATTTAAAGTAAACCACAAATAAAGCTTCAACAATTTTTTCAATTGCTTCTTATTATTTCATCAGTCCCTTAAGCGGAAATGAATTCCAAAATTATAAACAACGATTAAGCTATCCTTTCATCGGTTATCTAAGTGCATCAAATTGCATTGAATAAACAATACATGATGGTTTCATTACTAAACGTTTATGTATTTAGTTACTTATGAAAGAGTAGCTTATGTCGAAAATTGGTTAAATTGAGTTAGAATGTTATTATTATTCACCGCTTCAAAACAAGTATATCGACAAAAGAATTTTCTAAAAATATGGCATAAGATCATAGTTATATCGATTTACTTTTTCACTTAATTTTTCTCAAACAGTAATGCATATGTCAAAATATCTTAAGTGGAGACAGGCTTTGGTAACATCTTTCATTGTTTCATAAATATTTTAACTAAAAAGCTTAAGTCGATTTAAGTTAAAAATAGTTCAACGGAGATTGATTTTTATTTGAATTCAGTGCGCATTGGTCACGATCGAGATCCTTATATTTGGTGGTCGGCTAATACTGAACAATATCTAAATTTATCAAAATTTGCAAGCATATATCTCTCAGCGCCCTGCAGCACCGTGTACAGTGAAAGACTTTTTTCGGAAACCGTTTGTTGCCTCTTAATGCAGAGAAATTGCTGTTCATACATCATAATTTACCTTTAGTACAGTACGAGTATTAATTTTGATTAAATAAAGTGCGTTTAAACGTCGTTTCTTTTTTTTAAATCCGGATATTAAATTAAGGCTGGATAGGCCGGATACCGGATAGTTGCCGGATATCCGTTTCATCTCTACTATTCATCCCCATCATCATCATCATCATCATCAAAAGATATATGTGACACATGCTTCTGTTATTACTACAAAACCAGAATAGCGAAAGTTCAAAAGATTATAAAGATATATGTAGATAATAAAAGAGGGAGAGAGTGATAGAAAACAAATGGTGATTAGAGCTTGATGAGAGGAGAATTTTTTGTTTAAAAGAAGCTCCGAATTCAAACTAAAATTCATTCAGTTTGTGACCACATAAGCAACAAAATGGAACAAGTAAACACATCGACAACAAACGTTACAGGTTTTCTTACTAGCCAGGATATCGTTGAGTGTCTAAACGATTTCACCAGCAAGGAGCGAAAACCTATCCTTAGCTCAACTGTAATGGAAAGCGATCATTCATATCCTATCTTCAATATTGCCAGGACTGTAACAAAATTCGGGGATAATATTGTGTTGGAGCTAGCACATCACGTACTATACCTCCCCAAAAGGTATTCTTCGATCAAGGACTCATCTATCAAAACAATTAAAAAAGGACGCTTCTTTCATATTAAAAAGATTAGACAAAATTCTAATATTTATGACCTCACAATTGAATATAATTCTGTAACACCCTCAGTTTAATATTCTTTGATTATACAAAATATTTATATGTATGTATTAAGCAGCAAAATCATAAACAATGTAATATTATTATACATATTCTTATTCAATTTCTTAAAATAAAAGAAAAAAACAATCAAAAAGATAACAACATTGTTTTAATTTCCTTTTATTATGAAATTGTAAATTATAATTTTCAGCATATATGTTAAGAAAGGTTTATATTCGAAAAAAAAAAAAAAAGTTACGTTAGCGGATATTTGAATCATACACATAAATGTTATAAGAAAACCATATAAACTAAACCCACACACAGCTATCAATAAAAAAAAAATTAACAAAACAGTAAACCGTTAGAACATTTTCTCACCATACATTAATTTCAATATGCGAAAAGAAAATCATACAAACCAAACCTAAAACAATTTTTTTGCTTCTCTTGTTTGCTGCTGCTGCTGCTGCTCTTAATGATAATTGAATTACCTTAATTTTTCATTATCATCTCCTAAAATTGCAAAATTGCATTCCTCCAAGCTTCATTAATTTCAAGATGTGATAAGAAAAACATACAAACTAAAACTTTATCAACAAAAAAGCTGTTGATGAAAAATTCCAATGTTCCCCAAATCTTACACCATACAATCCAAAAAAATAAACATTAAACAAATTTAAAATACAATAGCCTTTTATTATACACATGATCAAGAGCAAAACCGTTAGAACATTTTCTCACCATACATTAATTTCAATATGTGATAAGAAAATCATACAAACCAAAACTATAACAAAAAATTATAATGCTCCTTAAGGCACACAAATACTTGCCTTTGACATCACTTTTCTTTGCTCATGTCTTCGCACCAAAAAAATGACTACAAAATGATCACTGACACTGTTTTAGAATGTCCATCGTTTCTTTGATCATGTCCTCTCACTGACACAAACCATTCACCATTTTCACCACGTTTCTTTGATCATAACCATCCAAAGACACCCATTCATTTTAAATTATTAGATAGTGTACTCAACTATTGAGTTCTAATAAAATAAATATGAATACAAAAATTAGAGATTTTCATTATTGTTTATTTGAAAATGATTCCGAGCATAAGTATATATACCATCGGATTGTATTTTTCTCTTATCATCAGAACTACTTAAAGTTATTTTCATAATTTTTTGTGTATACAAATTATGTGCTTTTGACTTAAAATTTAACATTGAATCATAAAAAATCTTATTATTAAAAAGACTATCTTTGTAATCATTAACAGTTAACTTGTCTAAAGTTTTTACTCCCTTTGATTGTTTTATGCATTTCATACCTTCAACACTTAGAGAATACATTTTTGAACGAAGACCTATAAATTCTACCATAATTTTACCATTATTTTCATCTTTCATCATACCAAAAACTTTTTTATTACATTTCTCTATATTATATAATTGTACTAAATCATCACTTATTTCTGAAATATCGAAATTCAACTTTATATCATTCTGAATATCTTTATAAAAATCTTTTGTTTTAATTGAATAAATAAACGAATCTGTATCCATATAGTTTAAACTTAAATTTTCTTTAAATTTTGGTTTCATATATCCATAATGAAAGTCATACATCTTCCATTTGGATAACTCTAATACAGCGAACCCTACATACATCGGTTTATTATAACATGTACGCAAACGTTTCATTTGAATGGCATACATATCTTCTGAAAATTTAGCACAAATATGAAAATTTGCTTTTGCAATAAGTGTTTGCGCACCCAATTTATTTCTATTCGTTGTTTCCCACGATGTTAATAATTTTACATCTTTTCTCTTATCAACGTTCTCCATAGTTTTACCATAGACCGCACTATTTAACAATTTGAAAAAATCTTTTTCGAATGCATTGCTCGCTAATGTTCGATGTTAGGTATTCAAATCAATATAACTTTTAAGCCACGGAGATTTTTTAAATCGTAAAATCCCGTGCACTTTTTTCAAAACTACCTCATTTTCTAAACATTGTTGTAGAATATAATTCTGAATAATATATTTTTCTTTGTTATCGAGATCTGCAACAAGTTTTTTACATCGCGAGGTACCTATACTGCTATTCCGTGGAGCGAAGGGTACATTATGTATTGAAGTAGGATATTCAAGATCAACTTCTAATATATACCCTATTTCAGAGTTTGGGGTAATATTTTGTAATTGGAAAGAATCTATTTCCGAGGTGGTAGTTCTTCGTCTTGTAGACGTTCAATTGAGTCTAGATAATCATAAGGAAAAACACCCTTTCGACGAACCAAATCAAATTGATTGTTGTGTGAAAAAAACTTCTTACTGTACTTAACTAATCAATACTCAAATTATTGGCTAACTTGTCTAAGCTCATCGCCATAAAACGAAACGAGTCTAAGAATCATACTTCTAAAATATTTTCTTGATTTGACAAGTGTATGTACTTTGATGAAGAGTGATTTAATAGGTATATATGTACTTTGAAAAAGAAATGTATAATTCTTTATTCAGAGGTACAACTTTTATGTCTCCCTCAATCTTTGGTAATTCTCTAACAAAAAGATGTACATCATAGCGCGAAAAGTTATGAAAAAAATACCGGTACAAAGTGAGGAATTTTGATCTCCACAAATGTGGCAAGGAATAGTTTGTTGGAATTCTCTTTCTTCTTCCCTAGTGATGGTCATTGGAACAATTCTATTCAAGTAATCGTTATATATTTGTGAAATATCTACAAAAAAGAGCTAACAAAAATTGTACTCCTGCATCTTCACCTGTTCTAAGCGTAAATTTATCAAGAGATGAATCATGAGCACATTTTATATAATATTGGTATATGCTCTCTAACGTTTTTAGTTTTTTCACTTATTTGACTCTCTATAGGTTCAAGAATGCATTCAAAATCGGCATAAACTACAAAACGAAGATCTAAACTACGCTGATAATTCTTAAATTCTAAAATAGAATTATCTTCATCCGATAGAATCGTTACCATTTTTCCGCATTCCATCTTGTGTTCTTCATTCCTACTATCGTTGTGTGAATATGTCAAACATGTATTACAAAAGAATAGTTTATGATTATTTCTCGTAAGAGAGTGCCTCACAAGTCTAAAAATCAGCCAAGTGTGAGTCGGACTCGCACACGGAGGGTTCCGTACCATCGTACAAGATTTTTTGCTTAAAACATTAAATTATGTGTATATTTAACAGCCTAGTATACTACAATTAACAGCTTAAAAGTATACTACAAAAAAAAATTGTTAAACTAAAGGTTACATTAAAGAACAATGCTTCTAAAAAGTATTTTTAGTATTTGTTGTTCTACACACAAGTGAATTACACACTCTGTGAAAATTTCAACTCTCTACCTATTACGGTTCATGAGATAGAGCAGGAGACGAACGGACATCGCAAGCTTAGTAATAGGGTCCCGTTAGCTCCCTATGGGTACGAAACCCTAAAAAGTAGAAGGAATATGTTTTAATATTTTATTTAATTTTTTTTAATTTCATGTTTGATATTTACCTTGATAAATCCACAAAGTGTGTGTTCCCCTCCTCCTCCAGCAACAGTAGACTTATATGGATAGGTTTCTCATCACTAGTCTGATATGGTGGACATATGATTCCGACAGCCTCCTTATCGTATCCAAAGACATTGATGCTGATATTTGGGTTCAATTCTTCAAATTTCTTGATGAATTTCAACTCCATTGGAAACACGAAATTTGAAAAATCAACTATTAAATTGTCGTTTATTTCAATTCGCGAATTTTCGATGTTTGTAATATTATATGATGCGCAACGATCATGATTAATTGAGTGCGGTTTTAATGCTGAAATTATTGCCCATTTGAAACAATAATTATCATTATTCCGAACATTAATGATGGCCTTCTTTAGATTAAGATAACGCGGTAAATTAATAAATCTGCCCACTTTCATAGGCGTGTATTTGTTTATATTAATATCAAGATTCAAGATTTTGGTGATTGCCCATCCGCTATCTTTTTCTTGAAACTCTGAAATTTTTTTTATCATCTGCTCAGAGTGGTTCTCAAAAACATTCTTTATAATGATTGATGCGAGAAAATTTTTTCTATTTCATCATCACCTATTTGTTTCCGATATTTACTCGATAGAATAAAATTAATCTTGTAGGTAGTAAGCTCTACAAGATTTTCTTCTGGTGGTCGTTAGAGAATGGGTTTTGATACTTTTATAACCATTTAAGATGGAATATTCTTATAAATGTAATAGTCTACTGCAGATAGCTGAAGTGACCAAACAACATTGTACCCCCTCCCGTATAACTGTTCTGATAAACTGCTCTGTATCAACAACAACTGATCTGTATAACTGCTCTGTACCATCAACAACTGATCTGTATAACTGGGTTGTATAACTGATCTGTATCAACAACAACTGATCTGTATAACTGCTCTGTACCATCAACAACTGATCTGTACAACTGGGTTGTATAACTGATCTGTATCAACAACAACTGATCTGTATAACTGTACTGTTTTATCAATTATATTAAGAAGAAATGAAGAAAAATATTCTAAAAGAATTAATAAAGACAAGAAGAGTTCTCAGAAAAAAGTTTCAAAGCATTAAATTGGAGGAAGCTGAAAATGTTCACAACCTGGAGGAGATATTTAAACCGATAACTAAAGCCCTTAAGGAAATTATTAATGAGAATAAAAGAAAATCAAAACAATTATTTAAAGTTAAGAGAGAAGAAGAAGAGGAAGAAAGAGATCACATTACTAATGATGATGATGATGAATTTTTTACTCAATCTGATGCAAAGAATAATAAATCTACTAATATTTCTCTTAATTTGAGTGAGTCCATATAAAGACTCTAATCGTGAATTAAAATTGGGTAATAAAATAATCAATATTAATTCAGAGAAAATTGAAATATCTGATGTTCAAAGTTGGAAACTTACCCCAGGTTTACATTCACTTATCTTTTTGAGAAATCCTAATAATTATAATGAGACAGACTAGGCTCATTACAAAAATATCTTGTCAGAGACAAACGCACACAGAAGAAACCATTACAACTCTGGTCAGCTCAATCGAATAAAGATATTTAAAGAACAAAATTAAAGGTGGACGACAATGTTCGTATCTTAAATACAAACATGATTTGAAAAGGGATACACCCCCACACATACACAATTGGACAACGGAAATTTTCAAAATCAAACATGTGCGTAATACCAATCCTACAACATATCTATTACAGGACTATACCGGTGCTGATGTCAAAGGTGGATTCTATGAAGAAGAAATGAAGAAAACACGTTTTCCACATATATATCTGGTTGAAAAGATTTTAAAGAGAAAAAATGATAATGTTTTTGTAAAATGGTTAGGTTTTTGCAATAAACACAACTCATGGATAAATAAAAATGAAGTATTGTAAAACAATACAAAAATACAATTTATTTTGTTTTATTTCAATTGGTTATTAGCTCTTAAAATGGCAACAACGTTAACTTTAACTGGTAACAGTTCTATATTAAAAGCGGATTATTTTCCACCTATCGAATTGGATAGAGAATATGAATGTTCTCTAAATTTAAAAATGGATAAAGGAAATCTGGAAGATATTGTTGCTCATATAAATAAATTTATTGTGGAATTTAATGGAACAATTTTCCCCGAAAACATTGTATTCATGGAAGAATCAAAAGAATATTTTGAATACTTTTGGCATAATCTATCTAAACGAGAAGAAGAAGGCAAGATTGATATAGAAGACTTGGATTTGTGTTCTCACTATTCATCCCCATCATCATCATCAAAAGATATATGTGACACATGCTTCTGTTATTACTACAAAACCAGAATAGCGAAAGTTCCAAAGATTATAAAACAATACTATAAACTGAGAAATAGAATGTTGAGTAAGTTTTAATATAAAAGAGGGAGAGAGTGATAGAAAACAAATGGTGATTAGAGCTTGATGAGAGGAGAGTTTTTTGTTTAAAAGAAGCTCCGAATTCAAACTAAAATTCATTCAGTTTCTAACCACATAAGCAACAAAATGGAACAAGTAAACACATCGACAGCACTAACAAACGTTACAGGCTTTCTTACTAGCCAGGATATCGTTGAGTGTCTAAACGATTTCACCAGCAAGGAGCGAAAACCTATCCTTAGCTTAACTGTAATGGAAAGCGATCATTCATATCCTATCTTCAATATTGCCAGGACTGTAACAAAATTCGGGGATACTATTGTGTTGGAGCTAGCAGATCACGTACTATACCTCCTGAAAGGTATTCTTCGATTAAGGACTCATCTATCGAAACAATTAAAAAAGGAGGCTTGTTTCTTATTAAAACGATTAGACAAAATTATAATATTTATGACCTCACAATTGAATTTAATTCTGTAACACCTTCAGTTTAATATTCTTTGATTATACAAAATATTTATATGTATGTATTAAGCAGCAAAATCATAAACAATGTAATATTATTATACATATTCTTATCCACTTTCTTAAAATAAAAGAAAAAAATCAAAAATACAACAGCATTGTTTTAATTTCATTTAATTATGAAATTGTTAATTAAAATTTTCAGCATATGCTAAGAAAAGTTTATATTCGCAAAAAAAAAAATAAAATTACGTTAGAAGATATTTAAATCATACACATAAATGTTATAAGAAAACCATATAAACTAAGCCCACACACAGCTATCAATAAAAAAAAAATTAAAAAACAGTAGTCTTTTATTTTACACATAATCAAAAGCAAAACCGTTAGAACATTTTCTCACCATACATTAATTTCAATATGCGAAAAGAGAATCATACAAACCAAAACTATAACAACTTTTCTGCTTCTCTTGTTTGCTGCTGCTGCTGCTCTTAATGTCGTTGAACCGTTCATGTTTAGTACTTTATACACATACACACACACACACATATGCATAAACTTTAAAGTTTCTTTTAAAAATGTCATTCCTCCAAGCTTCATTAATTTCAAGATGTGATAAGAAAACCATACAAACTAAAACTTTATCAACAAAAAAGCTGTTGATGAAAAATTCCAATGTTCCCCAACTCTTACTCCATACAATCCTAAAAATAAACAATAAACAAATTTAAAAAACAATAGCATTTAATTATACACATAATCAAAAACCATATAAACTAAGTCCACACACAGCTATCAATGAAAAAATATTTTAAAAAACAGTAGCCTTTTATTTTACACATAATCAAAAGCAAAACCGTGAGAACATTTTCCATACATTAATTTCAATATGCGATAAGAAAATCATACAAACCAAAACTATAACAAAAATGTATAATGCTTAAAAACTGAACCCTAAAAGATCACTGACACTGTTTTAGAATGCCCATCGTTTCTTTGATCATGTCTTCTCACTTACACAAGCCATTCATCATTTCCACCACATTTATTTGATCATGACCATCCAAAGACAATGACCGGAAATGATCGCTTTAGCAGACTCGGTTTGGTCATGGATTTTACAATTTACAAAAATGATCTATGATCTGACGTAGAAACGGCATTTCCTAACTACTATCACCACAAAGAAGTATGGTCTTACCAGAAAATACTTTTTGTTTTTTGGTTGAATCTCTCAATTGATAGGTTATCAATAAGTTTTAATACGAGGTTTATTCAAAAAGTATCGCGATTTTTGAATTTCCGCGGGTTATGTGTATTCGGTTTTCTATTTTCTTGTGGTGTTATGTTGGTACTTATGTCCCTCACTTATGCTGACAAGGTTGGTCGTTTTGAATGTAAATATGTATTATTAATGTCAACAACTATTTACAAAATTCAGTTTCAGTATTTCGTACACTGCAATACTGTATTATATTTTCATGTGTGGTACACGATATTTTTTGTTCGATTCCCTGGCGCGTAAATAATCAAATCTAATGGTTTTCCAACACGGGAACAGGCAACATACAATTGGCCATGGGAGAAACATGGGTTTTCAAGGTTAATACCGCAAGCACTCAAAGACTGTCCCTGTGATTTATTTATGGTCATAGCGAAAGCAAGCCGCACTGGAAACTGCAATCGTTTGAATTGAAACGGTATGTTAGCCGGAATCATTGGGATGCGTGGTATTAAAACGTCTTCTCCTCGATACTTTCCGTTAAGAATAGTTGATTATATCACGTTGTTCATAAATTTTGTAACCGTTAGCCGTGTGCCGTTACAAAGACGTGGTTGGTTGATATGTCGCAACATTTTGTTCACTGACCCAAACGGCGGAAGTGCTGGCAAATCTAGGGAGTTTAAAAATTCGGTAGGATAGTTAACAACATCATCTTGATTAGTAGTGGAATCAATTGATTTATATGTGTGCAAATCTCCGGCAATTTAATTTTGAATTTTGAAATTTAATTCATTGACCTCGATGTTTTTGGCAGCCAATATAGCTCGTTCATTTAACCAAATATGATGTCTGTAATTTTGAGCAACGTTTGGGAACACCTTTTCAATCAGTTCGATTTTTGTTTCAGTGAACTGACAAAAATTTTCAGGTAAGGAAACGCAGCCACTCAATATGTCTAAAGGTAATTTTCCATTACCTATGTCAATGAGTTGTTTTGAAAATATTTCTCCACATCGATCATTTTGCAACTCGACACGCATATTCTTGCTTAAATTTAAAATCTTGACGTGTTTCCACAAAACAGAGGATTATAAGAATGCATTAAGATCATCAGCTGGCGTTGACCGTGGAATTACAGGCAATGTTTGACGAAAATCTCCTGCTAACAAAATCATTGCACCACCAAAAAGGTTTTCATTGTTCCGCAGATCTTGCATGTTTCGGTCTAATGCCTCCAAAGACTTTTTATGTGCAATTGTGCATTCATCCCACACTATCAATTTACATTGCGTCAAAACCTTCGCCATTGCAGAGTTCTTCGAAATGTTGCAAATCGGAGTTTCGATACTGTGTATATTCAACGGCAATTTTAGTGCTGAATGAGCTGTTCCAACAATATTGCTGAAATGTTTGATGAAGCAAGTGCGAGTGCAATTTCATTGTGTAAACGAATTGTTTCTAAAATTAACGAAATTAAAAAAGTTTTTCCTGTACCACCGGGAGCGTCCAAAAAGTGAATTGTATGTCATTTATATCATTTACAACTTTCATAAGAGTAGCATATACATACTTTTGTTGTTGGTTCAACAGTGGAAGATTTATTTGATCTAATTCTCTTAAAGCATCGAAATCGTATAATTTTTCGCGCTGCAACTTTTGATTGATAATGATAATGCTTTGTTGGACAGCATCAAGCACATGTCCTCAATTAATATTAAAGCCTCATTGTCAATTTCTTCACAGACTTGTAAATTTTGATTTACTGTTCTAATGCGTATTTGATGCAAGATATCGTCACATATATTGTCTTTGTATTTCATCCATAATTCAACTGGTTTTGATGGGTAGCATGTTGATATAATTATAGAAAGCAATGTTCGTATTTGATGAGTTTGTGAACAAATTACAGCATCATGAAGAGTTTGATCCCAATGAGCGTCATTTTCTAACAGTTGCAAACGTTGGCAGGCTTCTCTGTAAGAGCCACACAATTCACCATTAACAGTTCGTAAATGTTGAAATGATGTTGGACCTCGAACATTGACTAATAGCAATTGCAAATAAAAACATTCATCGTTGCTTAGATGGACTGAATAAATTCGACCTATTGCATCGGTGGAATATACATTTTGGTAACCTGGAACAGGATTTCCTTGTTTCAGCCGTTGTATTCATCAATTTAATAAAGAAATCATAATTTTTTGCCTATTCGTCGGCAAAACAGCCAAGTTACTCTTGGGCAACGTTGGCGACGAAAGGGTTAATATTCATGCCAAAGTTGCGTATATCAAAATATATTCAAATGTTTTATGTGTGGAAATGTTCAGCATTTTGTCATTCTTCGTTGAGGGCGGGGACGAAAGCGGAACAATTTTGATTTTTTTTATTGTATTTTAGACGAAGAATAGGAAGAGAAATGCAACGTAAATCATTAGTTTCTTATAGTGCACTCTCCCTCATAAATGAGAGGATAAACGCAATAACAACAACAACAACAACAACAACAACAACAACACAACATTCAAGAAGCAGCAAAGCATTAACAACGAAACACACTGTGTCTCTCTCTTGATCCGCTCTCAGTGAACATCATGTAGAGAAACAAAAGAGCAAAGAGCACAATACTCTTGTGCGTACTCAGTAAAATATACAACAATAACAGCAACCAAGAAAAAACGTAAAAAACGTTTTGTGCTTGGCCTTGCAAAAGTTTTTTCAAAAACTTTATACTAAAAAATAGTATATTAACCTTTAAAAAATGATACAAATAAGTATGCAATATTCTGCATTCGGATTTGTTTTTTTTAAAAAGAAAATTTTAAAATCGGTCCAGTATATTTTGTGCCAAAAGAATAAATGTTAATTAAGTGAAAAACTGTCTGTATCTCCAAAACTACGCCACATACCGGGTCCAAATGATCATTACCAGCTAGGTGACACCATGAGTAAAACAAAAAAAAATAATTAAAATACAGCCGTTCTCGAGCGCTTACAAACACATTTTGCGATTCATTTATATATACTTATATAGACAGATAATTCTTTATAACATGTTTTCATTAATATATTTTATTTGATGATGATGCTTTCTAAATATCTGATATAATGTATTCAGTCATAAATATTAGTGGACTCTCTGGCCCTTTTAATGATGTAGAAGCCTCCTTTTTTGATTGTTTCAATTGATGAGTCCTTAATCGAACCTTTAGGAACCTTTTAGGAAGGATTGATTTTGTTATTGATCTAGCAATATTGTAGATAAGATACGGATAATCGCTTTCCATCCCAGTTGAATTAAGGATGGGTTTTCAATCCTTGCTCCTGAAATCGTTTAGACAGGCAGCTACATCCTGATTGTTTAGAGAGGCAACTACATTCTTACTTATAACAAAATCTGAAACATTTGTTAATGCTGGTGGCGCGCTCACTTGATCCATCTTGTTTATTAATAGTGGCTTTACAGTGGCTCGAATCACGAAGATTCGGTTTTGTGGTTTACAGTGGTATTTTAATATCACGAACAGCTGTTGTTTGTTTTGATTATACATCCAAATGGAATGTTGTGGCTAATTGTGATAATTAAAATTGACATTTTGTGAAAAATATATGATTGAGAACAATTTGGAGTGTATGCAAATAATACTTGTATCTTCCTTTTTCATTACTGCTACTCATTTTATCAATATTTAAAGAAAAAATTACAATTTAAAATTTTCTTCAAATTGTTTTGTGCAATGATCAGCTGTTTTATGTCCGGCTCGCAAAAAAACGAAGAAGAAGACACATGACAATCACAAAAAACGACGAAATTATGAAAATGCTGCCAACCTACATGGAAGAATTGCCCAGCCCTGTTAAGACTGACCATTCAAAAAAACCGAATCTTTGCGAATCTATTTGAGATTAGCATCTCACAATCGAATCTCTCTACAACAACAACCCCTCGTTTTTGTCATTTTCCCTGTTGTTGCTGTCAAATGAAACTCGAATCATTGTCGCATCTTCATAGATTCGAATCTTCGCTCACTGTAAAGCCACTATAAGTTGCCAAAAAACTGAATTCAAACTCAAAAGTTGAGCTTCTTTTAAACACAAATTTTTCCCCCGTATCAAACTCTAATCATCATTATGTTTTCTATCTCTCTCTATTTTGTATGTTTTCTCTTTCTCCTTCATATTATGTTTTCTATCTCTCTCTTGTATATGTTTTCTCTTTCTCCTTCATATTAAAACTTGCTCAACATTCTATCTCTGAGCTTATAGTATTGTTTAATCATGTTTTGAACTTTCGCTATTCTGGTTTTGTAGTAATAACAGAAGCATGTGTCACATATATCTTTTGTTAATGATGTTGGGAATGAACAGCCGGAACATGAATCCAAGTCAACTTCTTCTTGTTGTTGTTGTTTAAATAGATTTTGCCAAAAGTATTGAAAATATTCTCTTGATTCTTCTAAGAATACAATGTCATTTGTTCCATCAAATTCATCAATAAAATTATTTATATGAATAACAATATCTTCCAGAGCTCCTTGATCCATTTTTTAAATCATTTTTTAACTCTTCAAAATTTAAATTATGCGACGAACTAACCCGTTCAAGGGAATGTATTCAATTAGTCGATCATGAATTAAGAGGCAATAAGCTTTGGTGCCAGCGGGAGCGTTAGCCGATAACTCAATAGACACGCGAATGTCTATCGGTCCTGTTTTAACTATAACATTTTGATGAGAAAGATCGATAACAACAATAGGTGCCTTCTCCTTAAATTGGGATGGTGTGAGGAGTGGTTGAGTTAAATAAAATAAAATTAAAATAGTAGCTTTCTTGAAATTTTGCATACATATCATATAGGGTGGCAAAATGGTCTCGATCCGATTTTAAGTGTAAATCATCATATGGATACACATCAGAATTCAAGTGAATTTTCATGTTTAATAAACCACTTTGAACAAATTTGCCTTTATTTTCAAATCCTATGATTGCAAACCGAGGACGCTCTCTATTAGTATCCAATTTAACACTCCACACATGATTGCTAGCATTGACAACCGATGGATTCATATAACAATCCCAGCTACGGAAGCAATTGGTAGTGAGTTTCCACTTTTAACAATACTATACATTTGTAACTTAACTTCATCGTTGAGAGTAATATGTGGTAATTTCCATGTGATATTGTGGATAGTAAGACTATATGACAATGCATAATTTTTTTTAGAAAAAAATGCGTCCTCCATAGATTAAGCCATAAGTAGTACTAACTCATGTTTACTATTTAGTAAGATATTGTTAAAGTCCTCAGCAAAACCAAGAAATCTTTTGAGAGGTAAGAGAAATTAAAGAAACCTTTGGCGCCTAATTCCCTTCTACATCATTAAAAGGGCCAGAGAGTCCACTAATATTTATGACCTCGCAGTTGAATACATTACATCAGATATTTAGAAAATATCATCATCATCATCAAATAATATATATTAATGAAAACATGTTATAAAGAATTATATTAAATAAATGTGTTTAGTCTATTGATTGAGATTACAAGATTTATTTTCACGACCATTTACAGTGAAAGAGGCTATTGAGGTTTTCAGGCAAGACCTTATTAGAAAAGAATGTGATATTGCTGGAATTATCGAGAGTGAAAAACCATTCTATAGACATTTTAACTTTCAATCTGATGACTATGACAAACAGAGTATGCTAAAGCGCCCCCGATCATTTCCGGTCATTGTCTTTGGAAAGAGATGATGTGTGGTGAAAATTGTGAATGGTGTGTGTCTTTGGATAATGGCTTGTGTCTTTGGATGGACATGATCAAAGAAACAATGGGCATTCTAAAACAGTGTCAGTGATCATTTAGCATCCATTTTTCTGGTGTGAAGACATGACCAAAGAAAAGTAGTGTCATGTGTTGAAAAAGGTAAATGTGTGTGTGTGTGTGTTTGTGTGCCGTAAGCAGCATTATAAATTGTTCTGGTAGTTTTGGTTTCTATGATTTTCTTATCGCATTCAACATGCGGATGGTGAGAAAATGTTCTCACGTTTTTGCTTTTGATTATATGTATAATAAAAGGCTACTGTTTTTAAAATTTTTTTATTGATAGCTGTGTGTGGTTTTAGTTTATATGGTTTTCTTATCATGTGTATGATTTAAATATCTTCTAAGGTTTTTTTTTTTTTTTTGATTGTATGGTGTAAGAGTTGGGGAACATTTGAATTTTTCATCAACAGCTTTTTTGTTGTTATAGTTTGTTTGATTTTCTTATCACATCTTGAAATTAATTAAGCTTGGAGGAATGAAATTTTGTGGTTTAGGAGATAATAATGAAAAAGTATAAAAATAAAATTCAATTATGAACACTTATTCAGACCAAAATCAGAATCCTAGTTTGTTTTTTCATCTATTTAATTTTAAAGAAAAAATAGAAATTTTTAAAAGAAACGTTAAAGTTTGTGTATATGTGTAAGTGTGTATGTGTATAAAGTACTAAACATGGACAATCCATCGCCATCAAGAGCAGCAGCAGCAGCAAACAAGAGGAGCAAACAAAGGGAATATGAATGTGATGGACGGAAAGAAAGACAAAAAGATGAAGAAGCATTTCAATGAAGGTGAAGTAGCTACAAACGATATTGAAAAACATTTTAAAGTTTATATATTCCAAAATGAGGGGGAGTTATTGATACCAGAGACATTCTTTAATGAAGTCTCTAAGGTCTTCATTCCATTGATGAAGAATAAACTCATAGAGCTAACTGTCTTCATGATTAATTTTACTCTATCGGCGAAATATTTTAGGATCATAAATGAGGATAAGGGATCATTCAAAATTTTTCTACATCAATCCGATCGACATCGTTGTAACATAAATATTAAAAATGTTTTGAGAAGCTCTCTGATCAGTTATTAAATAAAATGAGAGAGTTTCAGAAAAGAGAGAGTGATTGGAATCTCTTTGCAATATTAATGCTTAAAATGAATATTGATAGATATACGAGTACATCGACAGAAATAAATTAATAAATAAGTAAACGTAAAATTCGAAAGCTAAATAAATCAATTGTCTTAATTTCAAGCGGTTTTAAGGATCGATTAAAGACATATTCATATCAAAATAAGAAGGAGGAGCTGTTATTACCAGAGGAGTTCTTTGATGAAGTCTCTAAGGTGATCATTCCATTGATGGAAGAAAATCTTGAATAGCTTACTACCTACAAGATTAATTTTATTCTATCGAGTAAATATCGGAAACAAATGGGAGATGATTAAATAAAAAAAAATTTCTCGCATCAAAGCAGAATGTCAATCATTACATCAGCTACAGATATCAAGAATGTTTTTGAGAACCTCTCTGAGCAGATGATAAAAAAAAAATCAGAGTTTCAAATGGACTATAATTTTAGCAATGAAACCGCACTCAATTAATTCTGATCGTTGCAATTCATATTTCAATATTTGAAATATCAATGATTCACAAATTGAAATAAACGAGAATTTCATACTCGATTTTGCAAATTTGATGTTTCAAGAAATTTGAAGAAATGAACCCAAATATCAGCATCAATGTCTTTGGATACGATAAGGAGGCTGGCAGAATCATAGGTACACTATACCTGACTAGTGATGAGAAACCTTTTCATATAAGTCTACTGTTGCTGGAGGAGGAGGGAAACACACTTTGTTTGGATAAAGGATTTGTCAAGGTAAATATCAAACATGGAATTTAAAAAAAAAAAATTAAAACATTGTTCTTTTTTTCGTTTTAGACTTGTGTGACAGAGATTAGTGAAACATCCTGTAAAACTATTCGATGAAAGGAGGAATGAACGATACAAGATAGAATGCGGAAAAATGGTGACAACTTTACCAGATGAAGATAAGTCTATTTTAGAATGTAAGGATTATCAGCGCAGATCTTCCTTTTGTAGTTTATGCCGATTTTGAATACATTCTTGAACCTATAGAGAGTCAAATAAGTGAAAAAACTTAAAAACGTTGGAGAGCATATACCTGTTGCCTTTGCATATTATATAAAATGTGCTTATGATTCATCTCTTGAAAAATTTGTGCTTAAAACAGGTGAAGATGCAGGTTTACAATTTTTGTAAGGTTTACAATTTTTGAAGATATTTCACAAATATATAACGATTACTTGAATAGAATTGTTTCAATGACCATCACT
>JAWNKV010000827.1:0-160161 GCA_035041805.1 Amiota mariae
TAAAATAGCTCAAATTCATTTTTCTTCTTGACTTCCTGCTGCTATGGCTGCTGCTACACCTGTTACTGCGTTAGTTCATTCATCAACTTTAGTAACTGCTGTGGTTTATTTATTAATTCGATTTAATGTATTATTAGAAAATTCTTTATTAGGTAAAATTTTATTATTGTTATCTGGTTTAACAATAATTATAGCTAAATGAGGAGTTAATTTTGAATTTGATTTAAAAAACATTATTGCTTTAACAACCTTGAGTCAATTAAGTTTAATGATAGAATTTTATAAATTATGATTTTTTTGATCTTTTAACTCACGCTTTATTTAAAGCTTTATTATTTATATGTGCTGGAGCTACATACATTATTCATTTAGATTTTAGATTTTTTGTATTCAAAAGATATAATTTTAGAAATAGTAATAATTAGAAATATTAATTTATTTTCTTTTTGAGTTACATTGCAAGGTATATTAGGGTTATTAGCAATAAGAATTATTGGGGGAAGATTATTGAATTGATTAATACTTTCTAGACCTTAAATAATGTGTTTGCCTTTATATATAAAAATATTAACTTCATTTGTTTGTATTAGAGGAGGTTTAAGAGGTTATTTAATTTCAGTTGTTAATTTATATTTTGTCAATAAGTCTTTAAAAAATTATTTTAGTTCTATATTCATAGGATCAATGTGATTTATACTCTATATTCTTACATATGGTATTATTTAACTACCTTTAAATTAAGGTTAATTAGTAATTAAAAGATTTGATCAGGGTTGATCAAAATATTTTGGTTGACAAAATCTATCTCAAAAATTAGATTCGCTTTTTCAGAATTTTTCGTTTCTTCGTATTCTATTTTATTTGAAAGATATTTGTCTTTTTCTAAAATTTGCGTCTCATGAAATTCTTTAAACACTTTGAGCTCCTAAGTCCAATTTTCGGCTTTTTCTAACACACTTTCGAGATTTGAAACTTGTTTGTGTGATTCTTTTAAATTTTCCACCATATCTTGTAATCTCAAATCATCCTATGTAATGATGACGTCTTTACGATTGCTAAAGGGATTTAAAAGTTTTACTATTCGATTAAACTTATCAGATGCTTCGTTGAACAAAGATATTTAAAAAATACATTGGATAACTTAGATTATATTATAAAAATTATATTTTATTAATAATTGCGAAATGAGTTTAATATTATTGGATTTGTTTAAGCATAAACTATGTATTGGTTGGGTTTTGGGCTTTGTTTTGCCTCAAAAACCTTCTCCACTCCCACATATGCAAATCGACTTGTCAAAGATAGTGTACAAACTATTAAAGATTATATACTTTAATTATTTAACCGATTTGATAGGCACAATGTACTCGTATACATGTCTATATATACATAGATTATTGCCCATAATATTTTCCCAAAATAAGTATGTTAAGAGATTTGAATGTAAGTATTACCAAAGTAACTTAAAATTTGTATGTAGACAATCTCATACTAAAAAATTATATTTCTGTTTTACATCAAAATATTATTTAAATGAAGATACACTCTTCACAAATTGTTATTAAAATTTAAATTTTCAATTCCACATTATAATCCATTTTCTTTATCTGTTTCTCCATTGCCTCGTCAGATTCTTTATAACCTTCTGTTTGTTACCACGTCACATACTTCATTTCACTTGAGGAATAATTTATACAAGTATCTTCCATATTTCTTCATTAGAAGAATATTTCTACAGTTTTGACGATGCTTCATGATTTCTTTCTCGATTGGATCGCTTAGAAATACATTGGTTAGAACAGTCAAACGATGCAATAGTGTTGTGTTATCTCAATATTAGCAAAATTACTACCGAAATTCATAATTCTAAGGGTTTTCTACAGACGAAAAATATATGAAACTCAAATCTGCCTTAGCGAAAAGCTGAGAAGATTGGAACTGCTGTGTTCTAATTACAGAAAGAAATTGGGCAAAGTTTATTAAACAGACGTGGACCAGCAGTGATTTGTGATAGCGATATGTTAATTTCTAATAAAAGCTTAAGCTTAACTTTACTGGAGCAGAAATTGCAGAAATAACATACGAGTTTGTAATACCAACTTACCAGGACAATCGGAATTCTGGATTTTATTTTTTATTTTAAAATAGAACTTCAAATTTTAGCATACGAAATTCAAATAGAATTCACATAGAATGATTGGATAAAATTTTGCCATAGGCGACATATTTTTGTTTAAGAAAAAGCCTACTATAATCCCATCCTTACCTTTTTCATAAATTGCATAATTCAATTCTATTTAAAATAAAACTAGCTGACCCGGCAAACATTGTTTTGCTTTCATCGTACGCTTATTCTTCGGAACCCTACTTTGTACAAAAAAAAAAAAACACCAGAAGAGCATGAACAATATGTAAAATTTTTAACTCGATATCTCAAGGTTCCGGAGAACATGCGTTCTTTACAAATGCATAATTGATTTTATATATTACTATCTGTCCCGGAGCGCTTTGCTACTCCCCGGAAAAATTTCATAAAATTTTGCCAAGGAATGAGAGAAAGAATAATACTCGTATTTATTTATTGTTGTGACTCACAATTAAATATAAAAATAGATGTTTGATAAAGAGATATAGCTAATTTTTTGTTTTTTACATTTACATGGAATTTGTATACATAATTACACTACTACTAATGTTGTTTATGTTATTGAAAATCTGAAACATCAGATTCATATAAAGAAATATCAAAAATATTCATAATAATTTCGTTTAATAATCAAAAAGTGTTTAATATTCTTAATATTTCAGTTTAAAACAAAAATATACCAATTTGATGGAGGTTGATAAGAAAATAAAAATAAAATTTAACGTTAATCGATTTTGTTTTACTTTTTCTCTCTAAAAATACCTTAATGAACGGTACTTTAAAGATCAAAAGAGACAGAGATGATAAAAATGAAGAAAGATTTGCAAGAATAACATGAATCTAGTTATTTTACCATTATACAATGAAGGGTAATAGAAGTTAGTCATGAAGTTTATAACACACAGAAGGAGACCCCATAGAGCATATACATATATTCTTGATCAGCGCGATTATTTGTGATTTCTTTTCAACTTCCAGGAAATATGTTGTTTTTGTTTTTGGTTCACTTAAATATTAATATTAAATGCCTTTTATTGCTAAGCTATATGAATGAAGTAGCTGTATAAAAACTAGAGCTGCTAAGAAAAAACTAAATACAGATTCGAAATCAGCGAATTAGTTAGTAACAACTAAAATATTTCACGCTATGTAATGTAAACGATCTTTAAATGATGGTAAAAACAGGGTAAAAACTGATTGAATAGCTATATCTCAAAAACTAGAGCTGCTAGGAAAAAGCTGGGGACAGATTGAGAATCAATGATCTTTGATTAGTAAAAAAGCATTTCGTGAAAAAGACCAAAATTAATTTTGTAGCCCTGTGTAATGTAAACGATTTCCAAATGAATGGTAAGAACAAATTAAGTAGCTATATCTCAAAAACTACAGCAGCTAAAAAAGAACTGAGGACAGACCCGGAATCAGTGACTTTTAATTAGTAAATATCCATCAAATATTTTTTGGAAAAAGAAATTAATGTTCTTGGCCTGTGTAATGAATAAAAATTCCATATTTCCATAAGAAAAAATGAGGTACCTGTATCTCATCAACTAGAGCTGCTGGAAAAAAACTAAGGGCAGCTTCGAAATCAGTTAATAACTACTAAAATATTTCATGCAACAAAATAAAGTTTGATTTTGTTGAGCTGTGTAATAATTACAAACTACAAATACACTTAAGAATATCGTTCATGATTACGGTCAACAACAATCTGTACACCTGTCAAGTTTTAGCAAAATTCATTCGGCTTCGTCTTGGCCATACAAACTTCACCCACTCCTATATTTTTGATAGGACTTCTTATCTTGTTTGCCGGACTTTTCGGTAACAAAAAAGCAAAATAAAATAGACTTTCTTAATAAAAGTTTCTTCATACATAACGCACATGTTTAACTAAAGTGTCACAGTGTGGAAGGATAAAATTTACTCAATACATTCCGTCAAAGCCAGCAAAATATGGAATAAAAATTTGGTGGGCATGTGATTCAAAAACAAAATATCCATCGCGTGGAAAACTATACACCGGAAGAAAAGAAGAACGTGAGGTAAACCTAGGTGAAAATGATACAGCTCGTAAGCAAATACAGTAACACTGTGCCGAACAATTATTGCTGATAATTTTTTCACAACATTGGAAGGAACAAAGCGACTGGCTAAAATGGGACTTGCATTTGTTGGTAATATTCGATCCGATAAAAGGTGTCTTCCTGAACAAATGAAAAAGGATCCTGCTCGTCCTGTATGTATACGCTTTTTGGTTTCCATGAAAACATGTAGCTACGTGCCAAAAAAAAAAAATAAAACCATCAATTTAATTTCCACCGTTCATTATACAAAATGTTGTAAAGGCGAAGCAAAGAAACCAGAAGCAATTTTTTATTATAATGCAAATAAAGCCGGTATCGATTGTATGGACGAAATGGTTACACATTTTCCAACAAAACGACCGACTGGGCGATGGACGTATGCATTGTTTTGCAATATTTTCGATGTGATGGCTTTAGCTTCTTTTATAATCTGTAAACAAACCGATCGATTCAATGGAAGTGATGCCAGACCCACTTTCTTGAAATGCATTAGCAAAGTCATTAGTTCTGTCCAATATTGAAAATCGCTTGAACATCCCAAAGATCAACTCACAGTTTTCAACTCGTTTGGCCATTGAATCATTTTTCGAAAGAGCAATAAATATAAAAATACTAAAAATACTAGCGGTGCCGATACACTCAAACAAAGAGAGATTGTAAACTTTGTTTACAAAGAAAAGGCAAATTACGTCGTAAAACTCGCTCTTACTGCTCGAAATGCTCAAAAGTCGCATATTCATGTTTTACTTGCAATAATGAGAACGAATAAGATGTTTGTTTTGTTCATTTCATTTGATTCAAAATATAATATAAAAATCAATCGATAAATAATGAACGTTTTAATGTGCCTCATATTTACCTACAAATGCGTGTAAATGTCTACACAACGGAGGGTTAACACAGTTATACTAAAAATTTTACTTATATACTCATATTGTTTCTATAATTTCTTAATTTTATAACCTTTAAATCTTTTGATAAAAAATTTAGAAATATTACTTAGTTGTTTCTCATTCAACTTAATTTTATTACAAGAAAATCCTAAATTTAATTACCAGTAGCTAAATTCATCTGAACATTTCTCAATAATTAATTCCGATTCTATGAAATAAGCCATAAGATCATAAATAGCATTGGCATCTGCGTTTGCTACCTTTTTAGCCAATTTGATTCTTGATTCGGAATTTAATTGATGCCTTAATATAACAAACTGTTTTGATTTTAATACTGGTACTGTCAGTATTCCCATTCTCATTGTGATTGTGACCATTGAGATCATCATAACATTCTGTTTATCCTAATTCATTGATTTCCTTGCATGTCTCTAATATCGCCTTATTTGCACCGACAAGTTCTTTGGGTGGCATTATTAACTGTGTATTATTATTTTCAATTTCAATGTACGCTCAATTTGTATACTCTACACACACATATCGGAGACGCCCGCGCATTTTCCCTCAACCCTGATCAGCGCGACGAGACTAGTTGATTTAGCAGTGTCCATCTGTCCGTGTTTATGAATGCAAACTAGTCCATCAATTTTTGAGCTAGAGAGCTGAACGAAGCTTTATTTTCACTATACGTAGTACAATTGTCGAAATCAGCCGAATAAGATCACTAGGGGGGGACCCATGTCCACAAACCATGAAAATTTTTGTTTTTTTGTACTATCGACTTGAAATTGGGACCCTATAAGTGTCTGACCAATATCCACCAACCTTATAAATTTCAAGACCATCGGACATTATTTTATTAAGTTTATTTCATCATCTCATCTATATTTATTAGAGCGAAACTCTTTTTTACTACGAGTATATCCAATCAGTACAGCATTAATTTTATCTGCACAAAAAATTATTTGCGGTGTTTGTGATGTTTGGACAACATAGTCAGGTATTTCTGGACTATCGGTAAGATTTTGATTTATTGCCAATAAAAACTGTATGCCATTTCAACGGCAATGACAGTTGGGTAACCGAAGGCTTAGGTCAAGCATAATTTCATAATATCCCAGTACTACTGTATTCCAAGTAATACAGACTACTGTAAGGCAATGTTGGTCATAGCGCTCATCTTGACGTCGGAGAATTACGAATATTATAGTACAAGTATATTGTTATTCAACAATTAAATCTATTTGTTTGAAGTCCCCAATTTCCAGGATTGAAAAAAAAAAAAAAAAAGAAATCAGCTAAGTGTGAGTCGGACTCGCACACGGAGGGTTCCGTACCATCGTACAAGATTTTGTGCTTAACATATTATATTATGAGCATATTTAACAGCCTAAAAGTATACTACAATTAACAGCTTAAAAGTATACTAAAAAAAAAAAAATTGTTAAACAAAAGGTTAAATTAAAGAATAATGCTTCTAAAAATGTGTATTTTTAGTATTTGTCGTTCTACACCCAAGTGAATTACACACTCTGTGAAAATTTCAACTCTCTACCTATTACTGTTCATGATATAGAGCAGGAGACTGCCGGACGGACGGACGGACATCGTAAGCTTAGTAATAGGGTCCCGTTAGCTCCCTATGGGTACGGAACCCTAAAAATTAAGTTTTTTCCATTAATATCTTGTTTGTGTACCAGGTTACTCTGTATACTCGTTTTTTACATCGTTACATAGTAAACACGCTAACTAAGGGTAGACACTATTCCTTCATATAAATAAGGAACTGCCATCGTTGGGTATATACTATACTTAGTAACTTGTGTACTGATTAGTAGTCAGATATTTGAGATGATAAGCGATTGTTTGTACTGTACTTGGATCATTTGCCAGTTAGAAATCTTCTAAGATACTCAAAAATGCTCCAGAGTCTTTAACTTTAGATTTCAGAAAAAACTGGGAAAATTGGAAATATTCATCGTTCGCTGTCATATGCTGACATACTTAATCATTTTTCGTATTATTTGTTATAGGGTTATAAGGTAAAACATTTGTGTATGATAAAGTATTGAATATTGAAGTCGATTGATTAAATGAAGTGTAGATATAAATGAAATAAAAAGGAATGTATTGGACGAATGAAGATTGGAAGCGTGTGTTCGTATTATAAAAATATTATTTATTGACTTTTACAAGTAATTTGACAATTTTTTATGCATACGAAAAAAGGGAACAAAATAACAAAAAAGAATCTCCATAGAGGACATTACTTTAATGTTTTGTATTTACAATATTTTTTTTCTGCCTTGAACTTCTCCTCATTCTTATTTAGCATGTACATATATACATATATAGTAGTACACTGTGCATCTTCTTTTCTTTTGGAGCTAAACACATTTTCCTACTGTTTTTTCTATCTACTGCTGCTGCTGCTTTTTCGTCTCTCACTTAATTTATGCACCCCAAATTGGATAGTTTTGTGAGTGAAACGGCAAATTAAACGCCCAACACTTAACGGCAAATGCCGAAAATAAGGATAATGCCAGTGTAGTCCTTTTTTCATCGCTTCAATTTCAATTCACTTTGGTTTTATATGGATGGTTGGTATGGTTAGGGTTCATTCGTCGAACAAATCGAATTTGCAAGAGTGAAAACAAGCGAACGAAATTACGAGAGTAGAAAGAGGTGAAGAGGACCATGGGTTTTAGGCGAAACCTTACTTGACTTGGTCGCTCGTTCGCTTGCTTGCTTACTTCCTGATGTGATTATGATAAAATATCCTGCAGCAATTTTATGATTTATGACTTTGAATGAACTGAAGCATTCCTAGCCGCAGGACGGACAATGTAAGAACAAGAACAACATGCAGGAAGCACAAAAAAAATCAACTACAACAACGACAAAATACTAAAAAAAATAAACAAAAATAAACGCAGGAAAAAAAAAAACAAAATGCCAATAACAACAACAAGAATAATAAACAACAACAAACGAAAAATGATATTGACACGAAAGGAGACAATGAAGCAAGCAAAAAGTTAAAGAAATCAAGGCAGCATACGATAGTGGCCAAAACAGTTTATAATGGTAGTATTGTAAGGACAGCAAGAAAAATTCTACACTGAGAAAGATTTCATGCAGTATGGTATACTTATATCTTCTGATGATTGAAGAGAAATAGGTGAGTTGCTACTACATTGTCATCTCTAAATGCAAACATCTGTCATGGAGGGTATAATTCATCCATTCATCCATTCATCCATTCTTCCATCCATTCCTCTCTCCCTCTTTGAAAGTATTCAGATACCCCAATATGAAGGAGCAGCATAACTTGCTCATTTACTTATTCAATACTTTAGTCCTCTTTCATTTTACTTCAATTCAATTCAATTCAATTCAATTCAGTTGAGTAGAGTTGTGTTCAGTTCAGTCTTTGGCAGCTTGCGTCATCCATTTACGCGCATAATTCGCTTTATTATTGAATTCAGTTTCACTTTGATTTTTATTCTTTTCATTTCAATTTCTGTCATAAAATACGACAGGACTCATTTGACTTTTACTGCCAAAGGAGAGCGACTGCTTCCATAGTAAGTAATTGTGAGTCATTGTCAGACACTTGACGTTTTTGGTAGCACTAAGGACCCATCATCCTTTACGGTTATACAAGTATTCACTCTTGTCTCACTTGGGTCGTGGCATCTTTATGATTGTTAAGTTCCTTTAAAGTTTCCTTTTACAACTTTTTTTTTTTTATTTTGTTTTGTTTAAAGATTCAAAATTCAGGGAAGCTACAAAACGATTTGGTATTTTTGAGTGATTTATTTTTGTACATTTTATGGGTGTTGGTACGTTGTCATTTGACAACTTTGTTCAATTGATTTACTTTACTTGCTTATAAGTATTACTAACTGACCTTTTGGTTTTTCGTTTGATGTTTGTAATGGCAACCAAAGATTCGGTTGAATTACCGATATTACAAAACGCAAAATTTAGGCCTCTATTACCTAAAAATTTTAATTCCTAAAACATGAAAGAATAATAACTTTAAAGACTCGGTGTATTTCATATAAACTTTAGTGTGAATAAATACTATTATCTAATAATTTTTTGTCTATTGTGTCTATGAAAACTTCCCCATCATTTATTGAGATTGAAAGCAAACATTTTTAATAGAACCAAATAACATTAAAAAAACAGATAATTATGGCAAACGATCCATTAAAGTTAAGCAGTATTTAATTTTGGTAACTTATGAAACTTAAAATAGGCCTAATTTAAGCAAAGTTAACTAAGTGGAACTTAATCTAAGCTGAACTTTATTCAAACTGAACATTATTAAAACTAAGATTTATCTAAAAGGAGGTTAACCAAGCTTAAACTAAAGCTGAATTTAATCTTGAAAATGATTTTCCATTTTAATTCCTCTATTTCTACTTCTATTCCATGCTACTTTCGATGACAAATCACGTGCATGCAATACAGACCAACTGACTACTTTACGGCTCCAAGCCCAACGTCATCAGCTATATACATATATTGTACTAAGCGTTCACTATAAAGTTGTATTTAAAAGTTAAAACATATCGTTGTACAATTTGTATAAATTAGCGCTAACTTATTACTAATAAATTAAATATTTCAATTACCACAAAATAAATCATATGTGAATAAGTTGATCAGTTAATAAAATTCTATGAGTTAACTGACTTTAACAAAGATTAGATTTTAGCTGATTGGAAGAAATACAGTTAGATACCAGGACGTAGTAGAAGTTATAAGATTGACATAAAACGCGAAAAGGTTCATGTTGAAAATAAGTTGTCTTACAAGTGCCAACTAATAGTAAAGGGGATTAATTCCTTGTAACTTGAGAAGGAACTATAAAATGTATGCCAATAATTAGACTGTGCATGAACCAAGAATCATACTACCAGTGAATAATTTCAGGAGGCGTACTAACTTAAGACGGTTTTGAGGTTGGAAGGTTAATATTGCGATCCCAGTGTTAGTTACGTAGTAGTACAAAAAGCAAGAATTATTTTTATAATACTATCACTATACTTTTTAAACTGTGGGCCCCATACACAAGTTGCGTATTCTAACCAAAGAAGTGAATAAGAATTTGGGAGTAAAAGAACCATTAAACCTTTTACATAACTTTTAATACATATATTCTAATAAACCTTTAGCTTCACCCACTGTAAGTTTATTCAAATTTTACTAAATGGATGAAATTGAAAATTCTTTAGTTTCATTTATTAGACTCTAGAAAAGTCTCCCCCATGTGACAATTCTTTATATTTTATATATGCTAAGTATTTTGTGAATGTGTTATAATTAAACAAAAAAAAAAATATATATATATATATGAAATACAGTTCTTTTCTTTTCTTTAATAGTTTAAAAACTTTATACTCAGTCAGACGTTTCCAAAGAAATAGTGAATGCTGATTTGTTGATCTGATGAGATGTCTGACAAAGACAAGTCGTCTGGTTGATTTTAAAAAATGCATCTTACTCTTTCCAATTTTTTTTTACATTTTCCTTTGGGTTCTTGTATTCTCTTTCTAAACCTTCCTCATTAAATACTCTTGCTATTGCTGAAAAGCGTAAGAAAATCAGTTTGTTAGTGTTTGAGTTTATTACGTTCAGACAGACAGATAGGCGCGGTGGAAAACTTTGTTTTATAATCTGTATAGATAAAATAAATTTTCAATTACAAAAACTAATTACCGTCTTTATTACGAATTGCATAAGCACCTTTTTCTTCCATTTTTAGTGTTTTTTGATTACATTATAGGATGTTAAGGATTTACCTATATTGGAACTGGTTTGTTCATCTATGAAAGTAATCTGGACCTTGTTAAAGAGGAATAATCATGTCCCAATGAATGTACATTAAAATTTCAATAGCTCGAACTTTTATAATTCGAAATTTTATATAACTCAAAGTAAATTATGTTCCAGTTGCGTTTATAAAATTCTTTTTTCATAACTCGAAAATCTACGAACTCGAACCAAAATATTGTCTTAAGTCCATTTTTTGGGGGAATTCCCCAATAATTTATACATATTTTTTTTTTTGTAAAAAGATGGAATATAGACACCAAGAGTTTTTGCTACAAAAAAAGAAAAACTGGATTTAGTCAATACGTGTTTTTTACTTGAGACAGTCAAGATGACAAACATACTTTAAATTTTCATTGCATGGGTAATATTGAATGCTAATATAACTTACAATGCTACTCTTTAGGATCATATTAATGTTGACAATAGCAGAGTTTTTTTTTAGGTAACGACATTATTGAATATTATCACTCTGAGCTACTAGTAAGTACAATTTTACCATAAGTGTAGCAGATTCCTTGACAAACTTAAATTCATATTATGCATTAAAGAAATATAAATGATTAATTTTTTATTTATTTTTAATTATTTATTTAACCCACAATTTATAGTAAATCTAACTATTTCCACTTTAATGTAACTATTTTTATAAACGGTTTTGTTGCAAGAGGTAAAATAGTCAATTTGAAGTGCATACACTTTAAATTGTAGTTAAATGTGACTAATAATGTTAATTTGACTATTTTTTGTGTTTAATCAAAAAGCAACCTTAATTGAATTACGATTGAATAATTTTGATATGTTTTCATAGTTGATTTAAATATTTTTGTATATAATTTTAATATTTTTATTTAAAAAGTGGTTACTTTCAATTTCAATGTGGTTTCATATTGAATTTGAATATGCTAAACTTAGCTTTAACAATTTTTCAAAGTTAAATAAAAATATCTCCCAACTAAAAGAATGCTGGACTTTTTATTAGTATATATTTAATCAGAAAAATTTTAATAACATACGAAATTTAATATTATATTCATGGAAATAGAACGCATATCCTGGAAATGATAACAAACTTCAAATTTTTCATGATAAACGATATTTTAAATTGTTTACCAGTTGATATCAAATTTGATTGGATTGTGCTGTTGAATTTGAAGAGAGCGATTTCTATAACAAAGATTCCACCTTTGAATTTTCAAATATGATTTCATCGTTAACATTGCATTAACAATATTTAAACGAAAAAATATGTAGCTTACTTATTTTTCCGCCAAGCAGCAGCTCCTCTGAAATCAATGTTGAGAATGGCGTTCCTGATACCATCTTTTGATTTATACTTATAATAAGAAAATGATAAAACAAAAAGCATTATTTTTTATTGCTAATCTTTGTAATTAAATATATTAAATATTTCACAAATTAACTTACATTTTAATCCATCGACTATTTCTTCCAAATCAAATTGCTACAAAAGATATGCATTCACAACAGAGTAACAGCGTCATGGGGTCGCCACAATAATCAATGTAGAATGGTATAGTTTGCAACATATTTATTGTTTTTTTTTTACATGTATGTATTTATTACGCATACTAGGGTTTTAATGGAACTTGAGCGTCCGCCTCCGGATCTGCGGAAGAAATCGAACCACCGCCTCTGCACCCGCATCTTTTGTTTTTAACGGTGTTTTAACTTAGGTGTATTTACATTATGCATCTCACTCCCTCTTGCATCCTTCATTATCAAAAATATTATGAAAAAACTAGTTGAAGACATCACTTCAAGATTTTGTGTCCTTCCAAGCAATACATTGTATTCGCTTGCCACCCAAGATACAAATTACATTTTTTTGATGAATTTATTAAGGACACAGTTCAATCTAAACTATTGCGTTTGCTAACGCTGCATGACTTGAGTCTTCTAAGTGCCGCAAGTGAATCTCATTACGACGAAGCTTTGGTCGCCAAGAGACCTATGATTGAATTGAATCGAGTTGACGGTGAACCATGTATAAGATCCCCAATTTCACAGCGAACGAAAAGTGTTTACACAAATCTGGCTGAAAACCTGGAATGACGATGAAGTAGAAGATAGAAACGATTCAACTAAGAACCTCATCATATAGAAATCATTGATAAATGAGTATAATACACAAAACCGGTTTACACTAATATGATTGAAATATAATACAAAATTTCAAGCTTTTTCCCATCGTACGAGTCTATTTATTGTCGCCTCCAGGGACAGTGCCAAACGAGCAACTAAATATTTAGTGGAGCTTTTTCAATTTTTGAAAACAATTAGAAGGCGACAAATCTGCAAATTTGTTGCTTATGCAGTGTAATTTGTCTCTTATCAATTTTGATTAGTATATAAGTAAAGTTTGTAAAATATAAGTGTAATACTAAAATAGATACAATAATTTTTTTTTTTTTTTTTCTTTGTTAACCAACCTCCGCCTCAGTTAACTTTCGCTTCCAGATGTCAAACTCCGTTACAACTTATTTCACACATAAACAAGTATGTATTTTAGTTTAATTCACTTTTTCAAACACTAACACAAATTTACGCAGTGAAGGTCTTAACCCACCGAGAAACTTTGTTTGTATACACATACAAACACTGTACACTACATATGTAGATACACACTTATTTTAAGTATGTTTACTACTTAATTTAAGTACATATTTTTACATGTGTATGTGCCTTTCTATAAATTTATTGAGCGGCTAGTATTTGATTTAAATTGTAAATGAAATATTTTTCAACTTTAAATTAAATATGGCATATTAAAACTTAAATATATTTCATAGTTTCGCAATATTTGAATAATTATTTACAACAAAGTGTATTATAGTTACTATGAAATCAGAGAAATAGTTGCATATTTAAATCAACTATGAACATACTTATTTTTACCATTAGTTTTTTCTCTGCGTGTACATACCTCATTAAATTTCATTTTGTACAGTTTTATACATTTTATTACTTTACTACAGAAAAATAGTTTAGTTAATTAAGCAATTTAGTTTAGACAAGTTGGGGCTTCGCTCAGGGAATTGATATGAGATTGAGTGGTAGTTGGAAAAAATGATAAAATTTAAAATATAAGAAGTAAAAAATGTTTATTCAAAAAATATTCTAACTATAAATTTTTTTGTTTGTGAACAGAACAAAAAAAATCTATAACAACAACTTGTTCCAGAAAAGAAAATATTGAAGAAAATAACAAAGAGCACCAATACCCTTGTACGAAATCAGTTATTAATAAATGAGAGGAAGAAATACAACAATAACAACAACACAGAAAATTCAAGAAGCAGCAAAGCATAAACAGCGAACGAAACTTTTTGTAAATACGCAAATTTCTGATACTACCTTGTGATACATTATTGTAACTTTCGAAGAGATTTCTAATTTGTTTGAAAATCAAATGGAGCCCATGGATAATGTACTCGTAGTTATCAATAGGTGAAGGAATTTTTAAAATCAGTTAAGTAGTTTTTGAGTATTAGTATAGATTTTATTTTAAAAGTTTCAATAGATTGTTTTCAACTTTTCACTGAAAAGGAAATGTCTTAAATTTATTAACAGGATTTAAGAAAAGTCTAATATATTTTGCTTTAGTGCTACCTAAAAATACGGCAAACAAGATAAGAAGTCCAAAGGAGAAGCATACGATAAATTATACTATTATTTATTTATTTCTAAACAGTTTGAATACATTTTAAAATACTTACAAACTAAAAATATTTTATTTTTAGGGTTCCGTACCCATAGGGAACTAACGGGACCCTATTACTAAGCTTACAATGTCCGTCCGTCCGTCCGTCTCCTGCTCTGTCTCATGAACCGTAATAAGTAAAGGGTTGGTGATTCACAAAGTATGTAATTCACTTGTGTGTAGAGCGTCAAATACTAAAACTATACAATTAAAGCTGTAGCATCGAGGCCCCAAGCTTAATTGAGAATAACAATAATACTTACACAATAATAATTGTGATTAATGATAATATATTGTATATCCCATACACATGTGAGTATGGGTTTGAAGAATGGAAATGCAATGGGAGTATTTATATATACATTTTTTTTTCATATTTGGTTTGGCAACTTAATTGCCTGATTTTAGGAAATTAATGAGTTTGGGTAGATTTTCTGTGGAAGGATTCAAGAGAATTGTTAAAGGGTCAATGTTAGAAAGGAATTTAGTTCTGTTTCTATGGAAAAACTGGCACTCTGAGAGTACGTGTTATACTGAGGTAGTATTATTTGAACTGCAGAAACAACAATTATTCGAGCTGAAGCGGTCAAAAAGATGGGAGTGGGTGAAGTTTGTATGGCCAAGACGAAGCCGAATGAATTTTGCTGAAACTTGACAGGTGTACAGATTGTTGTTGACCGTAATCATGAACGGTGTTTTTAAGTGTATTTGTAGTTTGTAATTATTACACAGCTCGACAAAATCAAACTTTTTTTTTGGTTGCATGAAATATTTTAGTAGTTATTAACTGATTTCGAAGCCGCCCTTAGTTCTTTTCCAGCAGCTCTAGTTTATGAGATACAGGTACCTCATTTTTTCTTATGGAAATATGGAGTTTTTATACATTACACAGGCCAAGAACATTAATTTCCTTTTCCAAAAAATATTTTACGCTTATTTACTAATTAAAAGTCACTGATTCCGTGTCTGTCCTCAGTTCTTTTTTAGCTGCTGTAGTTTTTGAGATATAGCTACTTAATTCGTTCTTACCATTCATTTGGAGATCGTTTACAAAGGGCTACAAAATTAATTTTGGTCTTTTTCGCGAAATGGTTAAAGTTTATTTACTAATCAAAAATCATTAATTCCGAATCTGTCCCCAGTTTTTTTCTAGAAGCTGTAGTTTTTGAGATATAGCTATTAAATTAGTTTTTACTCTGTTTTTACCATCATTTGGAGATCATTTATATTACACAGCTCGACAAAATCAAATATTTTTTTGGTGCGTGAAATATTGTAGTTGTTACTAACTAATTCGAGTTCGCTGATTTCGAATCTGTTTTTGATATTAGATATTACTAGATATTATCGAATCAGTAAAAAACCACTACTTTCTTTCAAGCAATAAAAATTCTGTCGGCCAGTGTTATTAGTGGATTCAAAGAGAATAGTTTTGTTCTATTTTAAAGAGAATTTTGATATATTTTGTAATGCTGGAGATATTGTAGTTTTCTTAAAAGATGAGTGGGAATTTGAATGCTTGTTTCGCAGCTTCGTTGGATTCTTCGTTACCCGAAATGTTGCAATGACCAGGGATCCAGATTATTTTGATTCTTACCATTGTTTGTCTGGTTTTTATGGGGTAGTATGACTGATTGGAAGTGTTGGCTATAGCTTGCATTGAAGAAAGATAGTCAGTACAAATAGCGATGTTGGTTTGACTTTCTAGGTAGGAGATGTTTCTCACTTGCGCTATTCATTACTAAAGTGAGTGATGAGCCATAATCCGATTTGGAACGGTCTGTGTATATGGATTTTTTGGGTGGGTAGAGATTGTTTGAGTAGCAGGAATTCTTGTTGGTACATTACTGTACCCGTATTTACATAATAAGGCAAAATGGCAAATTTGCCATTGTGAATTGAGTGAACGACCAATTATGGTTGCACTTGGCAAATCAGCTGTTCTCGCAAACACAACTTCCAGTTGAATGTAAACAAACAATTTAAAATTCCGAAAAGAGAAAAAAAGGTTAATGTATTGAATTAAGTACATAAATTGAAATAAAATAATTTTTTATTAGTCGTACTTCTATTTGATGTACATTAAATTGTATCATTTAACTTTATTGGTTCAACAATTCATAATAATTCACAATGTTAGCAGCCTTCACTTTGCGAAGGTTTGCCAAGTTTGCCATACAATTTAGTCTCGCAGATTTCGCAAACCTGGCAAAGTTTCTTTGTATGGAGCAACTGCAAATTTATTTGCGATATCTGTACATATAATAAAATCGTAGACTGAATAATAGTAATGTGTGTGCATCACGTAAAAGTAACTCATTTAATTCAAAATCGAATTACTGAAGTGTAAGAAACTTTATTCTCATTCATCATCAATCGACCAATAGAATCGGTCCAAATTGTTGGATCAAATTTTGCATATAAAGCTTAGAATTATATTTTAAAACCAATGAAGTAGTGTTTGTCAAACATCTATTTTTATATTTAATTGTGAGTCACAACAATAAATAAATACGAGTATTATTCTTTCTCTCATTCCTTGGCAAAATTTTATGAAATTTTTCCGGGGAGTAGCAAAGCGCTCCGGGACAGATAGTAGTATATAAAATCAATTATGCATTTGTAAAGAACGCATGTTCTCCGGAACCTTGAGATATCGAGTTAAAAATTTTACATATTGTTCATGCTCTTCTGGTGTTTTTTTTTTTTTTTGTACAAAGTAGGGTTCCGAAGAATAAGCGTACGATGAAAGCAAAACAATGTTTGCCGGGTCAGCTAGTTTTATTTTAAATAGAATTGAATTATGCAATTTATGAAAAAGGTAAGGATGGAATTATAGTAGGCTTTTTCTTAAACAAAAATATGTCGCCTATGGCAAAATTTTATTCAATCATTCTATGTGAATTCTATTTGAATTTCGTATGCTAAAATTTGAAGTTCTATTTTAAAATAAAAAATAAAATCCAGAATTCCGATTGTCCTGGTAAGTTGGTATTACAAACTCGTATGTTATTTCTGCTATTTCTGCTCCAGTAAAGTTAAGCTTAAGCTTTTATTAGAAATTAACATATCGCTATCACAAATCACTGCTGGTCCACGTCTGTTTAATAAACTTTGCCCAATTTCTTTCTGTAATTAGAACACAGCAGTTCCAATCTTCTCAGCTTTTCGCTAAGGCAGATTTGAGTTTCATATATTTTTCGTCTGTAGAAAACCCTTAGAATTATGAATTTCGGTAGTAATTTTGCTAATATTGAGATAACACAACACTATTGCATCGTTTGACTGTTCTAACCAATGTATTTCTAAGCGATCCAATCGAGAAAGAAATCATGAAGCATCGTCAAAACTGTAGAAATATTCTTCTAATGAAGAAATATGGAAGATACTTGTATAAATTATTCCTCAAGTGAAATGAAGTATGTGACGTGGTAACAAACAGAAGGAAGTTATAAAAAATCTGACGAGGCAATGGAGAAAAAGATAAAGAAAATGGATTATAATGTGGAATTGAAAATTTAAATTTTAATAACAATTTGTGAAGAGTGTATCTTCATTTAAATAATATTTTGATGTAAAACAGAAATATAATTTTTTAGTATGAGATTGTCTACATACAAATTTTAAGTTACTTTGGTAATACTTACATTCAAATCTCTTAACATACTTATTTTGGGAAAATATTATGGGCAATAATCTATGTATATATAGACATGTATACGAGTACATTGTGCCTATCAAATCGGTTAAATAATTAAAGTATATAATCTTTAATAGTTTGTACACTATCTTTGACAAGTCGATTTGCATATGTGGGAGTGGAGAAGGTTTTTGAGGCAAAACAAAGCCCAAAACCCAACCAATACGTAGTTTATGCTTAAACAAATCCAATAATATTAAACTCATTTCGCAATTCTTAATAAAATATAATTTTTATAATCTAATCTAAGTTATCCAATGTATTTTTTAAATATCTTTGTTCAACGAAGCATCTGATAAGTTTAATCGAATAGTAAAACTTTTAAATCCCTTTAGCCATCGTAAAGACGTCATAATTACATAGGATGATTTGAGATTACAAGATATGGTGGAAAATTTAAAAGAATCACACAAACAAGTTTCAAATCTCGAAAGTGTGTTAGAAAAAGCCGAAAATTTGACTTAGGAGCTCAAAGTGTTTAAAGAATTTTATGAGACGCAAATTTAGAAAAAGAAAAAAGTTGGAAGAAAAAAAAAATTCTGAAAGATCGAATCTAAAAACTGAATTAGATGTTGCCAACAATTTTGTAAAAGAATACAAATTGTCCAATGCTGTCATACCGATGAAGTTGCGTCTGAATTAGATGAGCTAAGAATGAATCATCAATGTTTTTAATCTTCGTTGTCGCTGTCACCATTGCCTTTATCATTCGTAATTTCATCGGAAGATCAGAAAGTGAAGTAAATATCCACAAGTTTCATTGCTGTTTCGTTGGAGAGTTGATTTCTGGTGTCGTTGTACAAAAGATCCAATTATAAAAACCAGTAAAGAGAAGATTAACTTTGGCTATGTCAAGTAGAAATACTCTTCACTCCCCTCCATGTGTCTTGAAATTTACATGTACACCAAGTACATGGTGCCAAATTTTAAGTCGATAGTACAAGAAAAGTTTTCTTAAAAACAAACAGACAGACAGGGAGACGTACATTTCTAGATCAACTCGTCTCGTCGCCCTAATCAAGAATAAATATTCTTTATCGGGTCTCCGATGTCGCCTTCTTTGCTTTACAAACTTCATGACAAACTTCACTGCGTGAAGAGTATAACAAATTTGATAGTTTTCCTTGCCATATATAAATAAGTTCATTTAGATTGTATCGAATAAAAATATTTGAAATACACGAAAATAATTTTGATTAACAATAGTTGAATTCTTTTTAACTATACAATAATTTTGATTAAGTTGAATTTTATTCCATTATAATCTGCAGCGGTATCATTTGTTTGCCACCCTTAGTCAGAGTTTCTACTTGTTCTTCATTGAGGATGATTATATTTCCGCTGTTCAGGAGATTTTTTGTTGACGCCGGTGTTCGCATGCTAAAAACATCTCCTACGTAGCAATATGTATTTTCTGGGCAACGACCATCAATCGACCAAATGGTAAGGCTTAACTTCAATGGTATTTCTTTGTCTATTATAGTAACAGGCCACAGAAATAATAATATATCCTTTTTGGACCCTACTATTTCATCATCAGAATTTTGGTTATGGTTTCCAATGAGTTCATTTATGCGCACACTTCTGGACATTATCAAAATAGGCACGAAATCGCCATATTTGCCGCTTGTAACATTTAATAAGCGATCCCGTACCAAAAATACTGCATGACATGTCGTGCCAAGACTAAGAATATTCATATTCAAGAATGCAGTTTTACATTCACCTGTGGACAGAGGTTCCATTCTAAGTTTAGTGTGATTGATTGATACATAAATGTTGTATGAACTCAGAGAAAATAATTAATTTTTATATATTACTAAATTTAATTATTTATATTCAAAGACTAATTAATCTGCCCAACAGCTTCAATGCTATACTCTTATAAGCTATTATAAGCTATTTGAATATAAAATACTTATAATATAAATAAAATTAAAACCCAAAATACAAATAATAATAAATAAGTCTTTAAATTATTATATTGCATAATACAAATTAATTGAGAATATTTTTCTAATTTTTGAGATAGATTTTGTCAACCAAAATATTTTGATCAACCCTGATCAAATCTTTTAATTACTAATTAACCTTAATTTAAAGGTCATTAAATAATACCATATGTAAGAATATAGAGTATAAATCACATTGATCCTATGAATATAGAACTAAAATAATTTTTTAAAGACTTATTGACAAAATATAAATTAACAACTGAAATTAAATAACCTCTTAAACCTCCTCTAATACAAACAAATGAAGTTAATATTTTTATATATAAAGGCAAACACATTATTTAAGGTCTAGAAAGTATTAATCAATTCAATAATCTTCCCCCAATAATTCTTATTGCTAATAACCCTAATATACCTTGCAATGTAACTCAAAAAGAAAATAAATTAATATTTCTAATTATTACTATTTCTAAAATTATATCTTTTGAATACAAAAAATCTAAAATCTAAATGAATAATGTATGTAGCTCCAGCACATATAAATAATAAAGCTTTAAATAAAGCGTGAGTTAAAAGATCAAAAAAATCATAATTTATAAAATTCTATCATTAAACTTAATTGACTCAAGGTTGTTAAAGCAATAATGTTTTTTAAATCAAATTCAAAATTAACTCCTCATTTAGCTATAATTATTGTTAAACCAGATAACAATAATAAAATTTTACCTAATAAAGAATTTTCTAATAATACATTAAATCGAATTAATAAATAAACCACAGCAGTTACTAAAGTTGATGAATGAACTAACGCAGTAACAGGTGTAGCAGCAGCCATAGCAGCAGGAAGTCAAGAAGAAAAATGAATTTGAGCTATTTTACTTATAGCCATTAAAACTATAAAAACACCAATAATTTTTATTTCAAAATTTTTTTGAAAAACTTCTAAATAATAAATAAAATTTCATCCTCCATAATTTAATATTCAAGTAATATATAATAACAAAGAAACATCCCAAATTAGATTAGATAAAGCAGTTAATATACCAGAATTATAAGACTTAATATTTTGAAAATAAATAACTAAACAATAAGAAACTAAAAATAACCCATCCCAGCCTAATAAAACTCTAATTAAATTAGGTCTAATAATTAATAATATTATAGATAAAACAATTATTAATACTAATATAATAAACTCATTAATATTTTCGCTTTTTATTATATTCTTTTCTATAATAAATAACCAAAGAAGCAATTATTAAAACAAAAGATATAAATAATAAACTTATTCAATCAGATGTTGTATTTAAAGATAATACTTCTCATTCTAAAAAATAAACTAACTCATTTATAATGAAATATATACTTATAATAAAAAAATTAATTCTAAATGAAATCAAAAATATAAATCTATTTCTACAAATTGATAAATATTTCACGAGTTTATTTGAATAAATTCATATCACTAACACCACAAATTAGTATTTTAAATTAACTATTTAAATATAATCATAATATACAAGACTCACTTTTTAAAATTAAATAATTTAAAGGTAATCAATGCAATATTAATGATAAATATTCACGAATTTTACTCCCTCTAAAAGAATAAACTTCCAAAAATTTTTTTCCATGTTGTCTAAAAGAATATAAATATAATGAATAAGAAATAAAGAAATTATCGAAAATCAAGATCAACTTACAATTCTATTTAATAATGAAATTTACCCTAATAAATGTAAAGTAGGAGGAGCAGCCATATTACCAGAACTTAATAAAAATCACCATAAAGCTATTGCAGGTATACAGTTTAACAAACCCTCATTGATCAATAAACTTCGTCTTCCTAATCGTTCATAAGAAATACTTGCTAAACAAAACAACCCTGAAGAACATAAACCATGACCAATTATTAACGTATAAGAACCACATAAACCTCAATAACTTATTGTTAATATACCAGCTAATACAATTCCTACATGAGCTACTGAAGAACAAGCAATTAAAGATTTTAAATCAGTTTGACATAAACAAAGAAATCTAACTAATACTCCTCCAATTAAGCTAATTCTAATTCAAATAAAATTATATTTTATACCTAATTCTCCTAATTTTAATATAATACCAGCTAAAATTATTGATCCTGAAACAGGGGCTTCAACATGAGCCTTAGGTAATCATAAGTGAACTAAAAACATAGGTATTTTTACTAAAAAAGCTAAAACTATACAAAAATATAATAAATCATAATTAAATAAATAATTATTTATTAAATAAAAATGTATTGTTCCTATATTATTAAATAAATAAAAAATTCCAATAAATATAGGTAAAGACACAAACAAAGTATAAAATAATAAATATAATCCAGCTTATAACCGTTCCGGTTGATACCCCAAAAATTAAAAATGAAGTTGGAATTAATCTTCTATCAAAAAATAAATAAAATATAAATAATCTAATTCTTCTAAATGTTAAAATTAACAAAATTAATAATATAAATAAAATAAATTTTTATAAATATTATATTCATTAACTCTTTCTTTTGCTATTAAAATTAATGGTCAAATTAATAAACTTAATATTCACAACCTAACAAATAAGAAATATTAATTCAATAATCTCTTAATAAAATAATTTCTTTAATAAAAAACAATATATTTCGAACCATTCAAAATATATTTTTAATAAAACAAATTAGTAAAATAAATAAAAGAAAGATAAACAATATTAATTTTATCATTTATATAATATTAAAAGACTGAAAATAATCATTTCCATGAGTACGAATTATAGAAACTAAAATTGAAACATCTAATGCTCCCTCAAAAACTCTAAATGTTAAAAACATCATTCTAATATAAATTTCATAATTTATTATATTAAAATATATTATTAAAAATATAAAAATTATATTAAAACAATACATTCTAAAGTATTCCTGAGGATACTTACCATCCAACACTGGAAATATCCCATTCTGTAACCCGTCCTGTTTTAGACTCCACATCTTCTTCTTTTATGCGTCGATTCTGTTTTCGACTTTGCCCAAGTAAATGCAATCTTTCTCGGAATAGATTGGTCTTTTTTCTACAATTGCAGTTATATGATTACTGCTATTAACTTTCTATGAAGTGATATACAATTTATTTGATGCCTATGTCCCCTGCTGTTTCGAAAGTGTCATATAAACCACCTTGGTTTACAAAAAGACTTTCTTATCTGAAGAACATTAAGTCGAGGCTATATAAAAAATTTAAGAGTTCTGAATCTTCTATTGCTTTTGCTTACTTTTGTGTGGCCCGGGCTAATTTTCTTCCATTAAATAACCTTTGTTACAATAACTATTTCTCACGTTGTAGACTGCAAATTTCACGCGACCCTAAGCAGTTCTATAACTTTGTGAACTCAAAGCGCAAGTCATCTTTATTTCCATCATCATTGTATCTAGTTAATGAACATGGCCACACTGATTTGTGTATTGCAGATCTGTTTGCAAAATTCTTTCAATCCACTTATTCCTCTGAATCCTATATTCAAAACCGGTATCCTTATCCCATTTCCCATTGTAACATCATTGTTTCTCCTGTAATTAGGGAGGAATGTCTTCTTACAAATTTAAAATCGTTGAAATCCACTTACTCACCTGGCCCAGACAAAATACCTAGTTGTCTGCTTAAACACTGTGCGGAGTCTCTGTGTAAACCACTTTTGAAACTTTTCAATTTATCACTTCAGTGCTCATCTTTCCCTCCTATCTGGAAGGAATCCTTTATTATTCGCCTACACAAAAAAGGTAACAAAGCTGACATATCCAATTACAGGGGTATTGCTAAACTTTCTGCAATCCCAAAATTGTTTGAAAAAATGTTCACTTCAGCCTTTTATCACTTTTGTAAAGCAATCATTTCTCCGTGTCAACACTTGCCTGAGTTTACATCTTTTGTAAATCTTGGTTTTAGGGACAAACGTCAAACTGATGTTATTTACACTGACTTCAGTAATGCGTTTGATTCTGTTAATCATGATCTGCTTTTACATAAACTTGACTTTTTAGCTTTTCCACAACATCTTCTTTGTTGGATTGCATCTTATTTGAGAAATAGGGTTCAACGAGTGTTTTTTAAGTCCACTCTTTCTGGTCCAGTCTTTGTTACTTCTGGAATTCCTCTAGGGAGCCATCTAGGTTCATTATTGTTTAACAAGCTGTGTTTTAACCAACATATCTCTTCTATCGTAAATAAAGCGAAGAGTGTTTTTGGTTTCATTAAACGTTGGTCTATTGAATTTAATGAACCTTATACCATAAAGACTCTTTTTATATCTCTTGTGAGTCCACTCCTCGAGTATTGTTCTTGCATTTGGTCACCGCAATATATAAATCATCAAGTTCGAATTGAGTCTGTACAGAAACAATTCCTTCTGTTTGCCCTTCGTGGCCTAAACTGGAATTCTAATTCCCGTTTGCCATCTTACTCTGATAGGCTCCTTCTTATCAGTCTTCCATCCTTGGTGCATCGTAGGATAACTCTTGGGATTAGCTTTCTTCATAAGCTCATAGTCGGGGTAATTGATTTTCCTGAGTTATTAAACTTTTGTGTCCCTAGTCGGCCTACTAGAAATTTTGTCCCTTTAGTATTGAATAGATGCACTACTAACTATACCCTACACAATATCCATTCCGAGTTTTATGCACGTCATATAAGAATTTCTATCACGCTCTCTCGCCCGAAATATCGCCCTCATCATGTCGCCCTATACCGTCTCCATTATTGTAGTTTATATATCTCTGACTACAAATGGCCGTGAGTAGGGGCATAGCTCGCTACTATCGCAAATAAATTTCCCCCGTCGGGTCAGAGGATGATATTTCATATTATTCAATTTATTGTCATGTTTTTTTTTTCCTATTTTTGTTTGTTTCTCTTTTATTTTTTTTTTTTTTGTAATTAATTTATTTTAGTTTAAGTTCACTTCAATTTATATTTTTGTCTTACTTTAAAGTGTTAATTGTTACATTTATTTTTGTTTTAAGCTGACAGTTTCTTTGTCAATGCCATTTGAAATAAATAAACTTAATAATATTGATAACAAATGTTTACGATTAGAAACAAAGATACAAAATAAAGCAACAATAAATAAAAATATAGGCCATATTAAATTGATAAATATATATATATGTATCATTAGCTTTAATAGTTTAACAAAAACATTGATCTTGTAAATCAAAATTGAGATTTTTTCTTTTAATACTTGAAAAGAAAAGAAATTTCTTTATCATTAATCCCCAAAATTAATATTTTAAATAAACTATCTTTTGATATAATTCAATTAATTATATATTCAAAATTTTTCAATTATTTTTATTAATATAGTTCACCCTTTACCAATAGGATTAACACTATTAATTCAAACAACATTAATTTGTTTATTAACTGGATTAATAACAAACAAATTTTGATATTCACATATTTTATTTTTAATTTTTATAGGTGGTAAATAAAAAAAAACTAGTATTATTTATTTATGTAACATCTTTAGGCTCAAATGAAATATTTATCTAATTTATCAATTAAATTAGTTATATTTTCATTAATTACTTTAATTTTTATATCTTTTATTATTGATAAGCCTTTGTTAACATTTTTTATAAGTAATAACGAAATAGAATAAATCTTTAATAATTATACATATTTTTTAGAAAATTCTCTATCATTAAATAAATTATATAATTACCCTACAAATTTTATTACTATTCTTTTAATAAATTATTTATTAATCACACTAATTGTAATTGTTAATATTACTAAATTATTTAAAGGACTTTTACGAATAATAAATTAATGAATAAACATTTACGAAATTCCCACTCTTTATTAAAAATTGCTAATAATGCATTAGTTGATTTATCTGCTCCTATTAATATTTCAGCATGATGAAACTTTGGATCTTTATTTATGGATTTATGTTTAATTATTCATTATATCTTAACCGGATTATTTCTTGCTATATACAGCATATGTTAATTTAGCTTTTAACAGAGTAAATCACATTTGTCGAGACGATAATTATAGTTGATTATTACGAACATTACACGCCAACGGTGCATCATTTTTTTTATTTGTATTTATTTACATATAGGACGAGGAATATATTATGGTTCTTATTTACTCGCTCCAACTTGAAGAGTAGGTGTAATTATTTCATTTTTAGTAATAGGAACAGCTTTTATAGGATATGTTTCACCTTGAGGACAACAGTTATTACTAATCTTTTATATACAATTCCTTATTTTGGGATTGATCTAGTTCAATGAGTTTGAGGAGGATTTGCTGTTGATTAATGGGTATTGCAGAGGCTTCAAACAAATATCCAGATCATATGCAGATAGCGGTTTAGGGTGGATTCGACGAGGTTACATGGACTCTTTAAGAAATCCATGAATAGCAACTGTTGCCTCTATTAATTGCGACTGTTTCAGACGATTAAATTTCTTGACATCTTTTGTCAGTGTCTGGGAAAATTGACACCGGCGTGCCTCTGAATATTTGAAAAACATTTTCACGAGGGCTGTTGTCTTTATTTCGATAATGGGCGTAATGCGAAAAGGTGCAATTTTTGGCTTACAAACTTTTTTGTAAAAATCACAGCCACACATTTTCCATTCGAAATTTCATCAGTATCATTCATGAATGAGCTAAAAAGCATAGAAGAGTCCTTACGTTTTATTGATGATGTATATATAACTCTTAACAAAGTTTTTGGTATCAGCATATTTTATTCATTGTCTGTTTCTTCAAGTACGATTTTTTCCTTCTCACGCGTTTCGTCCATTGAATCCATTGAGTTACTTTCTTCTACAGTGTATTTTTCATGGAAGTTGGAAAATAAAATCTGATTCTAATTTTGATGGGGTTGTTATATTTTGACTAGGCACTTGTTGATCACTATTCGACATTGCTTTCTCCATAGTCATTTTGCTATTAGATGTTTTCAATAGAATTGTATCCTGACATGCGTTTGTCTTTTCAGTTTTACCATTATTTGCACACTCACAACGATCAATTGTAATAACTGGAAGTTTTTGAATTTCCTTACTATTTATACTACATTGCAGCAAGTTAACTCCCTCTTCATTGCCAATTGAACCATTTTGATGTTTTGTACCCAGTTGGTTGGTTTTACCAATTACTTTACGAATGGGAGCACTACGTCCTGAATATACGGTTGGTTTTCTGCGTGTAAAAGGTTTCTTCGGATCATTTGGATCGGTACCAAGTTTTGTATTACACCTCGACTTCAATGGAACTTTGAATCAATATTGCCAATACAAGATTTTTTAGTGCACTTCGAATTCATTGGATCTTTGCTACAGCTCGAAACTACCATAGCTTTACTAGCGCTTTTATCAATCTTTTCAATACTTTTTAAAAATTAATCACGTTTTTAAATTATCGACTGAACACATATAACAAATATAAATCTGAAAAGTGTAAGTTGAAAGCATATGCAACTAAATCAAAGCCAATTTAATGTGAAGATACTATTTTACGTTAACTTGTTCTTAATTTATACAACAATTTTTTTTATCGCTTCATTAATTATTTATTTATGAGATGATAAATCGTTGCTCACAATAAGACATCTGGTATCTAGTTTAATGATCGCCAGTTTTTGAACAGATTAAAAAAGTTTAATTAGTTTTATGTACAAGGTTTTATTTTGCAGGGTGTGGATCAACTTGCGGTTTGACTTTGCACCTATGCTCCAAACTTGTATACCATATAGCCAGAAGGGCGCGACTATTAGCTGGTACACTATTCGATTATCGCGCAACGTTAGTTTGCTTTTGCAGTTGAGATGCCAGAAGAGCTTTCTTAATGTCGCTCAGCAGGTACTAACTACCGCGGCGATATGCTTCCTAAAAATGAGTCTTTTGTCGAGGAGTAGCCTAAGGTATTTCGCCTTGGTCCATTGGCGCATTGCTGTGGCGCTAAGGTGGATGGATTTGATTGATTCATAATCGGACCCGATAGATAGCGCTGTTATAAAGATCTAGACATTTTTTACCATTTTTTTATTTGTTGCAAAATATACTGTACCGATTGAATTAACAATAACAATAAATAAATGCTTATGCAGCGAGTTGCATATTTATTTTTTTCAAATGGAAATTTGTTTGTGTGTATAATCAGCGCATAAGCCATATGAATGGACCTAAAAAGCTGACATCGTTTTTCTATTATTACATAGATAACTTCCAAGAAAGTGTTTTAGATACAGTTTTGAAGGAGTTAAATGGTTGATAAAAGTTTGCATATAAATTTTAGTGGCAATATTTAGAATCAATTATTTCATTTTTGACCAACATTTCCTGGTTATACTCAGATGCTTTTCCCAATGTTCTGTAGGAAGATTGTTTCTACGAATATTTCTAAAAAAAATATATTTATAAGTCCACAACCACTATTCTAAATGGGCAGAATATAACTTGTGTTGCTAATCATTGTTTCTTAAGAAAGTCTGATTGGTGGGATAGAAGAACTATGTATAACAATAGATATACAACATCTATGAATGATCATTACATATATTATTTACTCTAAGTGTTGATGCGTCTTTTCACATTCAAGCCTTGTTTTCCAACCACTTGGATTGATAAGGCTTGAAGCTTCATTATTATAATGTGCACTTAGCCTTTCCACATGACACGGTGCATATCTCTACATAGTTGTGGCAACTGATTGCAACTATGCCAAGACCGCGTTCAAGTTTGCTGCTTCGGACGTAGGATGGTATATTGACACTACATCTAACCATTTTGTTCTAAAACCTTTGTATTTACAATATGATGCTGAGACACGAGCAACCCCTTAACTGGAGAATGAAGGCCAGACTAGTACTTTGTTTTAAGTCGATGGCGCAATTTTAGTTCAAGTTCTTCCTATTTTTCTGTACGTGTTCATTTCACTTGAGCTTGGCAAATTGGAAAATTGTTTTATTATGAAGGTTGTATTCATTATTGCTGTTAGCTTAGATATAATATTTTAAGTGAGTTGCTTCAGTACTTTGTTTATGATGAGATCAAGCCCAGGAGACATAATTAACTTCAACTTCATTATCTCTGTAGTTAGCTCAGCTACTGTTACCAGGGAAATTTCAATATCAATGAGGAACGGAAAATGTTTCAGATCAGCTGCTTTTGAGTCATATGGGTTAATAGTGCTTTCAAGATAACCCGCAATAATTTATATATTTTCTCTGCTATATTTGGTCCATGTGTTATTTGCTTTTTTCATTTGTGGATATTGTACAGTCGGTTGTCGATGGTGCAAACTTCGAAATTTCTCAAATAAAACCAATGGAACTTAAATCTAACACTAAGGTATACCAAAATTTCTAGTGATCATATAGCTGCCATATGTTACTAAAATATTATTCACATCAGTAAAAAGAAGATTATCTTTAGCTATGCCTCCTTCGAGGGTCTTGAAATTCACATGGTTGGTGGATACGGGACAGAAACTTATAGTGTCTAAATTTCAAGTAAAAAATAGAACAAAAACCAAAAATGGTTTTTCTAACCAGAGCATGATTTTATTTAAAAGGTTTGTAAGGGGTACCCCCCTAGTGGTCGATTTGACTGATTCCGACAAATGTACTACGTATGGTGATAAAAAGCTTCTTGCAAAATTTATGTCATGAAGCTTGTAACACACAGAAGGAGGCATCGGAGAGCCCATAAACGATTTTTATATAACACGTTTTGCAAATTAGACGAATAATATTTTTTAAAAAAAATTTTTTGATTTTGCACGAATTCAAGGAAAATAATTTTAGATTCAGTGGAAGAAAAACATTTGACGGTTGTGGAAGCATGGACATGATTTTTTATTGTATTTCACATGATTCTTTTGCCATCAAACAATTGCGCCAATCCACCTTAAATACTTGTTGGGAAAAACGTTTGCAAGCATAAGTCAAAAGTGGAAGTTTTGAGTTACAAAAATCAGCTGTTTGCTATAAAATTATAACTCTATCACAGGAAATTGGTGGCGAAGGTGTTAACAACATGCAAACGACTTATATCAATGATGCAAGAAATCCCTTTGATTGAAGTTATGAGAATTGCTGTTAATAAAGAAGTCAAAGGTGAATTTCAGTTATTAGCGAAGGTTTAAAATTTTCTACAAATAATGATGGAGCGAGAATTAAAATTTCAACGCTATCTTTAGTTTTGTGTAGCGGGTTACCAAAAGTTATACAAGAAACTTAAGAAACCAAAAAAAAAACAGCAGATGACAATGACAGACTTTGAAAAAAAAACCAACAACAGTCTCTTAAAACAAAATTCTTCATTTGAATTAAACCCGACAATTGTACAAGAATTGGATGTACATATCTACAGATGGTGATGGTTCAGTCCGTAATAAAAGTACACGCTTGTTATCAAGCAACGAAAAATAGTTGCAAAATCGATTTTTATTTCCTATTGAAATTTAATTTATTTATTATTTATTTTCTTCTTTTCAGGGCATTTAAATAAAAGATTGTTTTTAAAAATCTTTTTACTATTAATTTTTAAAATAATATTAAATATTTTGATATGGGATTTGTATCCTTCATAATCTGGTGTCAAGGCTACCAACTTTTCTTTATTGCAATATTATTATCATCATCATTATTAACTTTATCATTAACATCAACCATGATGACAACCATAAATATAATATTCAATTGTTTCTACAAATGCATTTCTGTATGTGAGGTGATGTGAAATGATTGTGTTAGTATGAATGTAATCATCCTTTTTCCCCCGGATACAATTCCTTTTACCACATATCAAGTGTTGCACACTAATGCTCATTTAATGCGATTCTGCACGTTTTCATTCACGCGACGTTGCATTATGTTGTGTCCTTTTGTTATAGATGTTTGTGTGTGTGTATATAAATATACTATAACATACAAATACACACCTTGTATATTTATCTAAGTTTTACGCTATATTTACACTATATTACATAACCGCATTGTTGAAACCGCCATTGATGCTCGAAATGCCACCCCCAACTAAAAAGAAGGAATGGAAACGGAAAACCAACAAAAAAATTTAAAATTTCATATTGTGTTAACATTTAATAAGTTGAGAATTATACAAAAAATATAAAAATTTCCAATTACTGGAAAGAAAATCACAAATTAGAGAACTAGAAAATTATGATATGCGATATAATTTGTTGTTATTTTTTGTATATTTCTTCCATTAATTAGAGAACTCGAAGTTTATGATATGCGATATAATATAATATAATATAAACTGAGAGAATGATATGGGGAGACACGGACGTAATAAATTGACATGACTTAATCACCAAGCTGATTATTTTTATATATACAAGTACTAAGTATCCACGTATACAGTGCTTTGCATTACAATCATTAGAGTGGAGTGGCATTGCCCTTACATACTAGTGTAAGAGACTAATATTTTTACTATTTCATACTTTAGGTTAGATAAGGCTAGCTTACACTGTTTGACCGAAGGCGCGCATAGATCTGAGATCCTTAGTGACACTAATTATAACCGATCCATTCATTTCCTCTAGCTAAATAAATGTTTGCTTAAAATATGAGAACTGTTTGGGAATCTTAAAATAGATTTTGTTTTTGTTATTATGCTATGCCCCATTAATTCTGGAGGCTCTGATAGGAGCATCGTGTGAGTTTTTGTGAGTAAATGAAAGCCAAGCAGATACCCAAGAAATGTTTTAAGGGCTTTGCTTTATAAATTCTAGGGATAATAATCTTAAACGAACAAACAGTAGCAATGAAGCTCAAACTACTTATAACGAATACTAAAATTCTGAAAGATTGGTCTATTCGGTAATACATTTTCAATCGGGTAGTTTAGCAGTTGGTGTCTAGTAGAGGGTTGAGCCTCAAGCTGGACTAATTGATTTCTGTTGAATCAGCCGATTTCCTTTGATATCATCGAAATGTAAAGATCACAGTGAATGGTACCATGGAACATCAAGAATCATAATCAGATTATGTTTTGATTTCTGTCCGAGAAGACAAGACTTTCTTATGATAATTGTAATAGTACATTACTAAATCCTGTGTTTGATACGAATGAGCCTGCCTGGCCTGGCATCTTCTGTTTTGCAGTAAGCTTTGATTAGTATTTTTTTATTTTTCATTTCCCAATAGTCTAGTAACACGTGTATCTTATTTCGACACCTAGGTGGATAAGGTGGGTTATTTTTACATACATAACATTCACGGCTATATTTGTTTACTTTGGCATTTAGGTTTTGTCAATGCTTAATATAAATATTACATTGCGACTATGATTACAATTTATTTGAAATTTATGGATAGTCAGTTCTGGGGTGGGTAAATTGTTAATTTCAGTATTTTCATGTAAAGCTATTGTTCTTTAATGTCTTCTGCTTGAACTTCTATATATTTGTCCGCATTAAGTATTATAGTGTCATCTGCAAATATAGCGATCATCGATGGCTGCAGTGTTGGAGTTGGGATATCAGCAGTGAACAGGGTGTAGAGGTATGGTCTCAGAACACTTCCTTGAGGTATGATTTCCTTTGTATTTTACAATAAAAATTGTTCCTGTAATGTAGATTTTTATGATATCATATAGGTGTTGTGGTAGTAAGTTATGTAACTTATAGTATAGTATTATATGTAATAAGCCATCGTGCCAGACTTTGTCGACTGCTTTTTCGATGTCTAGAAATACTCCATCGCAGAATTTTTTGTCGTCCACTATTTTTTTAGTTACCTTATGTACTTGTTGTATAGATGAGTGGCGTTGACGAAAGCCAAACTGATTATCCGGAATAGCATGTATTGATTTGAGCACAGGTTTCATTCTATAGTACAGCATTTTGTCCAATACTTTACTAAACATTGGTAGTAAACTTATTGGTCTATAGGATGTGAATACTGATAAGTGCTTACTTGGCTTCGGTATATCTTTTATTTCATCTACTTTCCATAACATTGTTTATGGAATGGATGGTACTATATATGTCCCTGAGTAACACAATAGCTTTCTAAGGTAATTCTAGAATGATTTTACCTGTTATCTGATCATACTCTGGAGACTTATTGTGCTTAATTCTATTTTTAATAATGTTTTTAATTTCATTTGAAGTGATCACCTTCAACTTATAGTTGTGCCGTTGAGTGTTCGGACTGGGGGCAGTTGAGTATGTGTTGCCAGGTCGTTTGTGAAAGTTAATTCGAAGTAATCGGCTAGGACTTCCAATTTTTCTCAGTCCGTTCGTGCCCAAGTGTTGTCAGGACGTGGTGGTTTTTGGGGGATCTTTGTATTCAATTCTATCACCGCTTTGCAAAGTTAGTAAGTAGAAGTTTTTTTTTCCGAAGAGGGTGTCAAACTTTTTTTTAGACTTTTATGTTTTTTTTTTGTTTTTGTTTTTGTTTTTCGTTAGTATTTTTTAAGTGCATTTGTCGCCTTGTTTAACTTGAATTTATTCTAAAAGTATAACTTCACTATTTGGAAATATGATAGAATGCGATATGAGTAGATTTTTCAGAAAGGTTTCAGAAAGGAAAACTGGCGCTGCAACATAAGGAAAGGCGTAAGGATGTTTACCCAATATATCAAAATACATACGATGACAATGAAATGTAATGAATGTAGAAAAAATGTGTTGCATATATTTGTTCGGAGCAGAAAAGCGTTTGAGCATTAAGTCAACTCGTTTTGACTCTTTTCGGTTTGGTTTGGTTTGGTTTGGTTCGATGCGGTTCGGTTACATATCATAAAGAACAAAGGCAGAGGACGAGGACAAGGAGGAGGAGGAGTATAAAAGTGCAAACAAAACAAAACAAACGAAATCAAAAGAGAAAAAAGGAAACATACAAAAAATATTAATTAAATTAAAACCACAAAACCGAAACCCGCAAATATCCGTACAAAATGTTGTAATCACGATTTATGCTGAGTCGGTTATTTACACTTTTCACTTAATGTACACACACACACACACACACACACACACACCACATACATACAAATACACATATGTATCTACTACAAATATTCTTTTCATAATGTAGAATAAAAGCCAGTAAGCGCATGTGAGTGTGTTTGGCATTTTGCGAGTTTAGCAGAAAATAATATGCAAATTACGCAATTATTTTAGTCGCTTCTCAGGTGTGCGTACTCAACTTATGCTACACACACACACACACACACACAGACACATACTCTATAATTTGTATATATGTGTCCTTTGAGTGTTTGGATGTGTGCATAATGCTAAAGGTGTAACATTGCAACATTATTCGTTGCATATTTCATGTAATTTTTCAACAGAAAATAAAACAAAACACAAATTCGAAAAAATTATATAAAAAATTTATTCATTTTTTCGAAAATAATAAAAGCAATATTTTGGAAGCTACTGTAGATATGCACACCGTTATGTACTACGCATGTATATAATTACACTTGTATGTGCTTAACATGATTGATTGTAGTGCTTATTGATGTTGACGTTAACAATTATCAGAAAATTATTTGAAAATTATTGTTTACCTTTACACAGTATAAAATCAATTGAATTATGCAAGGAATCAAACATTGAAATGATTTTGTGAGCAAAGTGAATAAACTATTACAATATGGGGGCATTGCATCGAACTTAGTTTTGGAAATTCTCCATATGTTTCAGTCTTTAATTGTTGTCCTTATATTTCTTGTAGTCTTATTTATTTGATATAATCCAAATAAAAAAGCGGTAACCATGAAAGTGAAATTTCAGTAAATCTTTCAATTCTGAAATTTCAAGATTTTAATTTTTGTCGAAAACTTTTACTTAAAAAAAAAAAAAAAATAAATCAATGATCCAATTTTTCTTTTAAGATTTTATTCAAACAAAGTACATTATATTGTGAGCTAAAGTCGAGCTGTGAGCTGTAACCTGGATATGATGTAGTCCAATTTAAAAATGAAGATCTATTGAGTAATGACTATTTACTATTTACTTACATAAGTGAATCACTTAAGGTTGGCGCAGAAACAAATAATTCACAAAATTAGTCTGATGAGGCACTGAAGTATATTGCGGAAAACCTCCTTATACGTGTAATCCAGGCGGATGTATTGTGCGATCATAAAGTAGCTGATTCCTATTTGCCGTATTGTTTTGACTGCAAGAATGCTTAGATTCTTCTTCTTTAAAGATGAGAGTGGTGTCACCGCAACTTTGAACAAAACACATAAAAATTCAATTATAATGTAGATATAAACGTATGCTGAGCAAGCTCAAGCTTCATCAATTAGAATGGAAGACCACATTGATGTTCTGAAAAGATTGTGTGCAGGAAAATGTATATCGCCCAAGTTATTGAATTAAACCGTACAAATTTTAACATTTCAACTTAAAAAACATAATTCGGGGTATTTGTGTTTGACATTTTTCCACTGGGGGGTCACTTGGACGATTTTCCAGCCTTTGCGATTGTACGAACGGCAGTTTCTTGTGTGTCTTCCAACGTGTTTATTTCTGCTGCCACTGACTAACGAGCTCTTGCAGGTCTGCGAGCTACGGCTTTATGGCCTCCTGCTTGGTATTTTTCAACTTGCTTACGTATTCTCGTAGATCGGCGTAACACCATTATTTCTTCAGGCGGTGCGATATTTTCACCATTATTTTGGCGTTTTTTAAATCGACGAATCAAAACTAAAAATGCAACAATCATACAGCCGAAAAATAGCACATTGAAGCACAAATTGAATCGAAGTTCTAGTAGATCAAAAAATGTGTCCATTTTGTATTGTAAATTTGTGTTAAAAGAAATATATTTTATACTACGCTAGACTTGTGAAATTGTGTAGTATAGAATAAAATGTTTTTGACAAGGAATATAAAAAAGTACTATAAAGTCTTGGAGTACTTTGTTAAATTATTTTGAATCAGATCAAAATTAAAAGTTAATTTTCTAGTATATTTTGGCCTGTTTAGATTAATGCAAAGAAAAGTTATAGAAATACAGCCGCTGTGCTTTAAAAATTGTTTACAATATCGTAACAGGTAACGAACTTGGAATCTATGCGTATGAGTCCGAAACTTAACAGCAATCGTCTGTGTGGAGTTTCGAAGTTGAGCCAAATGCAGTAAAAGTTGTTCGTGAATGAAGAACTTCGAAGCAAATGGTAGCCTGTTTTTTTCGTAAAAACCGTTACCATATCATTGCAGCAATCTAATATCGCTAATTCTGTATGGTATATAATTAATTGTTTGATAACAATGTTTAATAAATTGAGGAAAACAAACAGCCGAAGACGAATCATTCTTCACCACGACAATGCGAACTCTCTCAAGTCGACTCACACACTAAACTCTTTGAGCACAAAAAACGTCAAATTGATGTGTAATCCATCATACAGTTGTTATTTGGCATTTTTGGTGTGAGTGTTACGCCTGTTATTATAACCTAAGGAGCCTTAGAGTGGTGGGAGGCGGTTAACACCATATCTCACCTTACTGACCTCCATAAGACGCAAAGAGCAGCCTGCTTGTCTATATATTTATCCTTAAGATCCAATCCTCAAGCAGCGCTGGATGTCATTCTAAATCTAATGCTGATAGGCATCTATCTCAAGTACACAACAGCAAGAAGCGCAGTCAGATTCCGGGAACTGCATCTTCTAGAATCCTGTGCACTGGGTCACAGCATATACAAGTAGTAGGGCTTCATGCTGATGGGGGAGAATGGGATTATTGTGTACCGGATTTAAAAAGGAACGACAATTTTAAAACGCGATTCCCGGATAGGGATGATTTGAAACTGGGTAAAGTCATCAGACAAGACGAGCTTTCAATCTATACAGATGGCATCTTCTCGGAAAAGCTAAATGTCGCACCGCTTACCGGATTGATGTAGCGTGTTTCAGGCGGAGGTATACTCAGTCTGGCAGGCAGCAAGGCTGATAAATACTATGGCGGAAACCCCGAGAAACATTTCGATCTATGTTGATAGCCAGGATGCCATCAAAGCTCTGCCTCACATAGTACGAAGAGAAAGGCTATTCGTAGAATAGTGGCGGCTCTTAACCAGGCTCGACAGCACTCAATTACGCTAAATCGGGTGCCTGGTCACTCTAGCCTTTCAGGTAACGAGATGGCGGATCTCTAGGACCAACTGTTAGACCTTTACCCCTTTTTCATTTCCCAAACCAACATGCATCCTTGTTTTACTTCAGCATAAGTATCGAAGTCATTTGACATTTCACCTCCTCTTCATACCGCATATTTGGTGTCTTTATACTCGTATATATCTTCTATTAATCTTAATATTTTTGTTGATAAGCCCATCTCATGCAGTTTGTAAGGTTTCTGGGCACCTTATCAATTATGACGTTATACTGTTTCGCCCATTTATAAAATCGTTCATTTAGTACATCATGAACACCTTTGCGATGGTATTCATAAACGATATTCCTCTGAAGTTGTTTACCATATTAGGGTAGCCCTTTTTAAAAATCAAGAACATGATTGTATTTTAATATGTTTTGTCCGCTTTAAAACTAATTTCGTTTCTAATCTCATTTTTGAAAATTTCAAACACATTTCAAGCAAATTTTAAATTTTTTAATTTTGTATAAGTAAACTGCAAAATTTTATAAAATTTACAAATTCATTGAGTAAGAAGACATTGTTAGAAGAATACAGTGTTGTTGTTCTCGGTTGAGATTCTTATAACTATAGGGAGCAAATTAAAAAATTCCCATATTCTCAACATTAAGTGAGACATTTTCTTAATTGTCTTGCAGATTCTTTTTACAGAAATAAAAATATTTCGTTCCAATTCTTTACAATGATACAAAAATATACGTGAAAAAAATTTGCAATCGTTTATCGTTCTATTCTGCGCAAGTGGTTTCTTCAAATAGTTGTTAGTTAACATTTCAATGACAAAGTATTTATGTACTCTGATCGTATAATATGAAAACTAAATAAGTGAAGAACAAATAATTTTGTAAAAATATCGTTTTTTGTTGTTGTTGACCATTCTTAAAAGAAATTAACTTCGTTGACTTTAAAAACTCTTGAAAAATCAAATAATTTTTTGTTTTTTTTTCGTTGCTCTTGCCTTTTATTTATTCGTTTGATTGCTTGTCTTTTGTTTTACTGTGCTTGCGATTTGGATCAAGTTTATTAAGAACGGTGGCTTTGTTTATTTCCAAAGATTTACCCTTACGCTTGCGCAATTTTTTTCTAAAAATGTTAAAAGAAGATAAATTAGAAGTAATATGTTTGAAAACTGGAAATTACAATAATATGAATGTATGGTATAGATATTTTTATTATTAAAACAATGTCTTGGCCAATTTTTAGCGTATTTAGATAGAGTAGATGCTGCATCCACCCGGGATGTAGAATGGATGCACATCTAATTTAACAACAACAACAATAGGGAAAATGACGAAATGTAAGGAAGCATACAGAAGGAGGCATCGGAGACTCCATAAAGTATATATGTTCTTGATTAGCGCGACGAGACGTGTTGATTTAGACATGTCCGTTCGTTTGTCTGTATGTAAGGAAACTTGTCCCTCGGTTTTTGAGCTATGCAATACATTTGTCGGAATCAGCTGAATCGGACCACTAGGGGGGTATCTCCCATACAAACTCAGATCGAAATTTATGGTGTTATTAGCAAAACATTTTTGTTTTTTGTACTATCGACTTGAAATTTGGACACCATAAATGTCTGACCTACATATATCCACAAACCATGTAAAGATCCTCGGAATACTAAGAGGGGTACCTCCCTTACAAAACATGAACATGAATAATAATCAGAAGATAGAAAAGGTGTATGAAGAGTATTTTACAACTTCGACATAGCCAAAGTTTATCTCCTTATTACTGGTTCTTTTTTTTAAATACTTATAATAGTTACAATGAAAAAATTTTGAAGATTTCTGATTTCGAGTTATTTTGTTACGGAATTAACCTTTTTAATTTAAGATGGAAAGATTTACTTATTTAAAGATACTTACAATTTCAACTTAAGCCAATCAATATTTTTATCAAGTTTAGCAATTTCATTGAGCTGGCTAATGCTACGTTTATCATTCCGTTGTTTTTCTTCTTCAAGTTCTTGCTTAATTTCCTCTTGAATCGCGAATTCCTCATATTTTTCATTTGTAAGATTTATCCACATTGGATGGTTTTGTTTTTCACGTTCCAATTTATCTTTAAACTAAAAACACAAAAAATATACAAGTAGAAAGAAATTATATATAATTTAATAATGGAAAACACTTTACGAAAAAAATATTTGTGTGTGATAATATTGCCCATCATAAATAGTAGTACATACACTTGAAATTATACTAATATTCACAAAATGATCATATTGCAATATCTTTAATTCATCATTTAATTTTTCAATATGTTTTTTCAATAGATTTGTCAACTGGGGATAAAGTTTATGGAATTCATTTGATTTTGTATTCTGCTCTTTAAGGAATATCAATTTGGGTTCAGCAACTTCCAATTTTCCTTCAAGAAATTGAATATCACTTGATCTGGTAGGCAACTATAGTGAATAGATATTACAGAGATATGTACAATACAATATATTGATAACAATTTTACTTACTTCTGGTGTTGCGCGATTTTGAGCAAATTCCGTTGTCAGTTCACTAAAAAGTAAGTAAATATAATTATATATATTTGTAGTTGATGATTTTCGACATGAAACTACATATTTACTTGCTTAAAATATTAGACTATTCGTTCCCCTTCGTGAGCTGAGTAATCTCTTTAGAAAGTGACATGTGACATTCGCTCATTATCGGTATGTCCGTTTTTAGATCATTGATACTTTGATAAAAACTCGTAAATTTAATTTAGAATTTGTATGTAGTTTTTTGATCTTACCAATTTTTGAGTTCAGCGATTTTTTTAAGCAATACATCAGTTTTGTTTGTTATGAACATCTCCTCGAGTTTATTTAAAGTTAATTTGTTATTATACAACTGCTTTTCATAATCCTTGTTAATTTTTGTTAACTAAAAAATGCAAGAAAAGATTTTATCAGTTGAATTGAATTCGAACACATAATTAAATTTATTGACGTACCTTTGCTATGGTTTCCTCACGGGTTGTAATCGCATTATCCAATTCCGATTTATGCTCACCAATAAGCTCCAATTGTTTGATTGTTTCTTTTGGTTTAATTTCAGCTATTCTCTTCTCAAGCTCCTGAAAAGTATTGTGTCTTGTCGAGTGCTGGCTAAGTTAAATTAAGTACTTACCTGAAGTTCATTAAAAACACGTATCACATCTTTATTTTGATTGGAAGGTTGCCTTAACAATACATCGATGTGTTTCATCAAATTTGCTGTCTTATATTCCATATGCTCTTTAAATTTAATGTTCTCGCACAAAATCATTTCATTCTCAGGCATTTTTAAATCTGTGATTGGACTATGATCGAAACATTCTATTACAGAATCCTTTAAATTTTTTAGGGATTCAAGTGCTGTACTCGTACAAAAAGATGATTTTTTCAATGGGTTTCTAATGATTTTACTTTGAAAATATATATGAACTTACGCAAATTTTTAGGTAAATTTGCCATACATTCATCATCTAAAACTAATCTGCAATTATTGTTCTCAAATATGCTTATAAATTTATAAGATCTGTTAAATTTGGCTATGTCTGCACTGTTTTCCCATTTTCTCAAAAACTGTGATTGAATTTCACAAAGTTTACTTTGTATAATAATAAACGCCCTTAACTTGTTACTTTCCACAACGTGACTTGGGAAGTCTAATTCTAATAGATTGACGTCCTGGGAAATCGCTTAAAATTAAATGGCTAAAATTGTTAATTCGTAAAAAAAATGATCAACTTGACTTACCATTATCATCTAAGTATCTGCGAATTTCTTTTGTTGTGAAGATCGTGTCTTCTAAGAAATGAATTGTTGTTGAATTTTCGGTGTCTTCGCCTTGAACATTGCTTATTGTTTGATTCTGGTTTACCGGAATTGGTGCAGATGTTTAGAAAAACAATAGTTTAGTTTTTGTCTGAAAAGTTTTGAGTCTTAATATAAATGAAGGGTGATGGGCGTTAACCATCAAAAATAGTATAGTACTACAAGGAAAAATGTTTTAAAAGGTGCCTGTTCCAGCAAGAATGATTATCTGCAAAAGATAATTTAACTTCCAAATTGTGAGAAACTTGCACAATTAGTGTTTGGCAAACTAAGCTTGTCGTGACGGCCGAGGTAGAAAATTATATGAGACTACCATTATAATCAGAAATTTGTGAACTTTGCTACTACTTATTAACTGAAGACATAATAAGTCAAATTTCCGATGAAACCTTTTCTTAAGACCTGAACAATATTTTAATTTTCGGCAAGAGGGTGATCCTTTTAAGTCGGAAGGAGTAGTAGAAGTTCCTTTGTTTTAGGAAATGGTTCAGACCTACAGGCTTTTCTTATGAGTTTTGGTGGTCCAGTGGATGTGTGGCCTGTTATGAACAAACTTTTTAGTCCACCATTCTTACCAATAAGATCGACATGAATGACATTTCTCTCAGGGGAAAAAGCATTGTGAAAATAATCACTTATCTTTTAAAGCATGAACAATTAAAAATGGTCAACAATCATATTTTAAATCACAGATAAAGGCCATGAAAATACAAATGAAATATTGTATGATAACATTACTTACCTTATTGGTTTCTTCTTTCATCTGTTCAATTCTTCCTGATAACATTGGGGCACTATTGATCACTGGTTCATTTAAAAGCTAATTTCACAGAAAATTAGTTTCAAACACCATGTTGCTACACATTTCCCATTTGCACTTACCTATATTTCAGAATCTTTTCCACCTTGATTGATATTCTTCTGGTATTTTGCCTTTCTTAGGCATAATGATCCTGGGTGTTAAATTATTATTATTAGTGTTGCAAAAAATTAATTTAAAAAAATTTTTTTTATTTTTGTAAATGCTTTAAATATATACTGGAAAAAAATCAAATCGTAAATTTGGATTAGGATTTTTGTTTAGTTATTTCTACAGATTTTCAATTATGAAGAATTTTATAAAGAAAAATTATAAAGCAAAGAGTACTTTGATTTAAACTTTAATATTACAAAATCGGTAGATCATCAATATATGTACTTATTAGAGAATATCCCTGCTTTGCACGGGTGCATTAGAAAAACTGATTAACATTTCTTTACCGGTTTTATCATTTTATCATCATACAAAAAAATGTTGATTCTAAAAACTACCAAAAAGGAGATGTTTAACAAAGACAACTTGTTTGCTTTCTAAAAATGTCTCTAAGCCATCATATACCCAATGTACAAGAACTTAGTTAGAATTAATTAGAATGTATTGTACAAATCTTCCAAATGCTCTTAATGTCAGTAAAAACTGTATCAAAATACGTTCAGCGGTGTAGAAGTTATGCGTATCGGAAGAGACAGGAATTTCGACTTTCATTTATACTATGTAGATAGATATACAAATTTATACAGGTGTCCAATCTCATCATGTGTATGTGTGCGTCTCATATACGATGTTTGATGGAATTTCCATAGCGTTTGTATATTTCGTCCAATGTGAGTGAAATGAATGTTTGTCCAACTTCATTGTATGTTGGATCCAACACACGTACACATTGTTTGAAATACCGGGTCTGACCGTGTCTATGCCGCATTAGAAGGACCAAAAAAATTATTTGCTCATTTATAGATTAAAATGGAATTAAATGATCTTTCAATTAAAACTTATGGTCAACCTATCACTGTTGCCGGACCACCTAATCTATCCAGTCCCGGACATGTATAAAATGAAAGTTTATGTTATCAACGCCTTTACCCAAAAAGCTAGACGCTTAAGAATGAAACACCAGAAATATACTGCGCGATTGCAATATTTAAATGGCCGACGGACTTGTATGTTAAGAAAACTATTGTTAAGTAGCTTAACATAATTATTATTAAGAATAGCAAATTTATATAACCAATTATGGTTCTTATGATTCTTTTGACTTCTCCAAATTACAGAAGTAATAAGGCAATGAAATTTTTCCTCTGCTCAGATCGACCAGAACCTTTACGTTCCCAATTTCCAGAAACGCAGACCACATAAAGTGTATATATTTGTGATCAGCTCGATGAGACGAGTTCATTCGCCGAATCGGACCACTAGGGGGGGTACCTCCCATACAAACCACCTTTGTAGGGTTCCGTACCCAAAGGGAGCTAAAGGAACCCAATTATTAAGCTTACGATGTCCGTCCGTCCGTCTCCTGATCTATATCATGAACCGTAATAGGTAGAGAATATGTAATTCACTTGTGTGTAGAACGACAAATGCTAAAAATACACATTTTTAGAAGCATTCTTCTTTAATTTAACACATTTTTTTTTTTGTAGTATACTTTTAAGCTATTAAATATGCGCATAATTTAAAATTTTAAGAAAAAAATCTTGCACGATAGTACGGAACCTTCCGTGTGCGAGACCGACTCACACTTAGCTGATTTTTTTTAACTTAATGTACTTATTAGCAAAAGTTTTTTTGTTTTTCCTTATATCATTAATAAAGTAAACTGCTTCATTATAGTTTTGTACACCTTTATAAACAGAAACTCTCGCTTGAATATTGAAAACAAAATGTATCTCTTCAGATCAACTTTCCAAGCTATTATCTTCTATAGGGCCCCAGTTTGGGCAGATATTGCTCGAAGCCATTTAAACAAGTTAAAGGTTATACAAAACAAATTGCTTACAACGATTTTCGACTTGCCTTGGCACCACTCTACCATAGACTTGCATAAGCAAGCCAATGTTGAAATGGTAGTTGACAGGTTAGTCCGGCTCAATCAGAACTTCAATGATAGATGTAGATGCTCTACTTATTCAGATATCAACGATATTATTAGACATTATTAGATTTAAACTTTACTTTTAAGTTTTCAAAACCAGTCTAGGTGTGTGTTGATAAATTTATCCCCAAAATAACTCGATGTGTAATGATTATTATAAAATCTTCGCTTATATTACCCCTTTATATTCAACTTAGTTGTGAAGGTAGCGAAAGCCTAAACTTTTTATTTTAAGATATCATAAGCATAAACAAATGTACGTATTATTAGCAATAAATCAATCGAATCATATTATTTAAAGAGGCATAACAGAAGAGTGGCACAAGGAAAAGGAGAAACCTAATATTTTGTATAGCATCATTTAGTAAAATTTATTAATTTTGAATTCAAACAATTTAAATTACTACTAAAGTACATAAATAAACAAAACAAAAAAAAAATGCATTAAGATTTGAACGCATTTATAAGAAAAAGTTTTAGAACGGATCTGGTATGTACAATAATGATTCAAGTCCCAAAACAGTATTTGAGTATTCTTGAGTTATTAGCGAAATTCGATCCTGTTTTGCAAAAAATGATTAAGGCCCAGACTATATACTTAAGACCAAAGATACAAAAGGATCTAATTGCTGTTCAAGTATATTTACGCCTAGGATTATATATAAATTGTTCAGTCTAACTTTTGGTATGTTATGTCATGATTATAATAATATAGCTCCAAGCATCCTGAAAAAGTGAAAATACCTATTATTTTAAGCTATAGATTATATAATCCAAGTCTCAAAAACTACTAAACTGATTTTCACACGGTTTTCACCAATGGACGGATTCATGAGGAAGGTGTAGATGTATACTTCATAAAGGTTTTTCTGAAGTTGGCTGAAATATTGACAATTGGTGAAGATGTCGGAAAAAATCATGACGACTTGGATACTTTTTTAAATTTTTTCCAAAGCCAACGTTCATAGGTTTTCATACTGTGCTTCTTCTTGAATGTTGAGTTGATTTTGTTATTGTTGCATTTTTTCTTCATTCTTTTCTTTCTATATGTGATGTTCTTTGAAGCAACAGCAAAAAGTGATCACTAGTATCCATATAAATATATATATATACTTATATGTATACATAATATGTATAACATATACTAAAATTATAAATTTAGATTAGCTAATATAATAATTATAAGGAAACTTGGGGGAAAAAAAAACCTTATATGAAAATTGAGCGAGTTGTTTGGCCTACAGAATAGTGTTGTATTAAAAACAAGTAGTCGCTCAAAGTGTAGATGTATGCCTCAATACACATGATCCAATTGTTTTTCAATCATAGTCATATTTTTGAAATGGCATATCTATCTATCTACAATATATATATATATATCTAAAATCGTTTCTGCATTTGTTATGAACGCGTTTTCTCCGGAAACATAAAAGATATCTTACCGTGGATTCGATTTGACTTAGGGTTCCAGAGAACAAGTATCTCTAACAAATGCAGAAATGTACCTTGAAAGCAAAACATCGTTTGCCGGGTCAGCTAGTAATATTTTAAAAAGATCCATGAAATAGGTAAACATGGAATCAAAGCAGGCTGTTTTTTATACAAACATATGTCACCTATGGCATATTTTTATTAAATCATTCTATATAAATTTCGTTCGTTAAATTATGTTAAAATTTAAAGTATTTTTTTAAATTAACAGAATTTCGCTTAATCTGGTAAGTTGGTATTAAAAATTCGTATATTATTTCTGCTATCATTGCAGTAAGGTTAAGGTTTAAACAGATTTAAGAACAAATTTTCAATATGATTACATAAAAAACAGGTAAATACAGTTTACCATATCGGTATCACAAATCCCTGCTGGTCCGTGTCTATCTAATGTCTTTCTGCGAACAGAACAATAGCATTATCACCCAACAGATGCAATCTTATTTGCTTTTCGTTTACGTAGATTCGGGTTGAGGAAAAAATAAGCGGCCTTTTGAAGTACATATTTAGATCAATATTTTATAAATTGAAATTAGATTTTATTAAATTATGTATTGCCCATTTTCCTTCTGTGTAGAATTTCTGGGGTTTTTGATTTAAAAAACTACTACAAGTAAATTTCACATGGCAGAGATCGTAACAAATGATAATTTGACGGTGCAATGTTAGGACTATACGGTGGATACATAAAAACTTCTCATCTAAGGTCTTTCCACTTTTTCTGGGCTTATTTCAATCGCATTAATTGTTGGCAGTGGACATTCAAATCAATCGTTTGCCCAGAAGGTGATAGGTCACGATAAATGAGACCCTTCCAATATCACTAAACACACATCATCATCATCTCTACCACAAATTCTGGCTTTGCTGGGCATCTCGCTTCGACGAAGACCGCTTTCGCACAACAGCCTCGTATGTTATTCATTTTCCACAAACGTACTTTAAAAGTAGAACAGCGTTTGCTGGGTCTGCTATTAGTCAGTATTATTTTAAAAAGAGTCGAAGTATGCAATCCCTCAAACAGGGATCATAGTAGGCTTTTTTTTTATACATACATATGGCACATTTTTATTAAGTCATTCTACTATTTAAATTTTGTTTGTGACACTATGTTTAAATTTAAAGTTTACTGGCTCGTTGGCTCAATGGTTAGTGCGCCAAGCTAACATCCTAGAATCGCGGGTTCGATTCCCGCCCAAGTCTCGTTCTGCACTTTTCTAATTTCCTCTAATCCTTCTTAACTCTCTCCCTGAGCTGAAGGCCTTTGTCGCTATTGCTCATGTTAATAACTAATTTAAAATTTGTAATTATAATCTTAGTTCTATATAAATAAATAAATAAATTTAAAATTATATATTAAAAAAGAAAAACTAAAATCAGGATTTTCTCCTCTCCGGTAAGTTGGTAATACAAATTCGTATGTTTTTCTGTTATCATTCCAATAAGGCTAAGGTTCAAGCAGATTTAATACAAATGGTCGAATTATTACTTATATAGAAAAAAATTATTAATACAGTTTTACCATATCGCAAACCCAGGCTGTTCGCTCAAAGTCTAGATTCGTGTCTATTAAATAAACTTTGCAGCCTATATCACACAACAGTTGCAATCTTATTTGGTTTTCGTTTAGGCAGATTTGAGAACTGAATATAAAGCAAGGTTAAAATTTATTGTTTAAGCCGTTTAATATATTTATTGCCAGCATTGTCATGTTATTTGAATTACTATGAGTATTGCTCTCTATCGATACGTTGAAATTTATGTGATTCTGTTGTAGTTTAAAATAATTGATTATTCTCTTAAATTATCTCTCTGTATTTTATTTTTGCAAATTGAAAGGCCCGTGAGTCAGACCCCTTTTTCGTGGTGACTGTTTGTTTGGACGTTCCAGGAGGAAGTGCAGCGCATTATTTGATAGCGCTCCAACGAGGGAAGCGACCACTGATTACGGAATCGCCCAGTTCGGATTCAACAGGTATGTCAACGAATAACAAAATCAGCTTCATAGGTTTTTCGTTCATAGAAAACGCTTATGGCAGTCATTTTACTAAAATTGAGATAACTTGACTGTTCTTACCTATGTATTTCTAGCCGTTCCAATATGAAACCTGAAAAAAACCCAGAATGCTTGGCACAAACCAATGCGAATAAACAATTAAGGTATCTCATAGAGAAGAATGTCATGGAGCACCGTCGAAACTGCCAACAAGCATTTGAATCAATACAAAGAAAAATTAAGATAAGCCCGGCAATTCGAAGAATGCGCTTAAATATTACGGAACCAAGAAAGTTATTAAATGTCCTTTAGACGGAACAGTACCATTTTTTTAAAAGACGGGGTAGCAAAATATTGAATGAGAAAATAATGATGCCACAACAGCCACAGCCACAACTATCGAAATTAGTACCACAACCAGTGAAAATCGATTATCTACTTGATAACCGTTTAATAAATCCTAATACCATTTCTTTCGCAAACAAGGTAATGAAGAAATATGGAAGGTTTTTGTTTAAGTTCTTCCCCAAGTGAAATGAAGAATCTGACGTGGCAACATGGAGAAGGAAGTGACGAGGAAATGAGGAAAAGATAAAGAAATAAATGGCTAGTTGGAAATTTAAATTTTAATAACAATTTTGGAAGAGTGTATCGTCATTTAAATATTTTGGTATAAAACAGAAACAAAATGTTTAGTATGATATTGTATAAATAAAAAATTTAAGTAACTTTTGGTTGTAAGTACTTACATACATTCAAATTTCATATATCCTTATATATTTCGGAAAGAAAATTATAGGCAATAATGCACTATATATAGACATATTTCTTCGAAATTGTGGACGTTTTTGATTAAATCAAATTGAAAAGTATTCATCATTGGATTTCTTTGATGCACGTTCACCTTGAGAAGTCTACTGCTTTGACTGTTCATTGGTTCATTCTTATGTAATGATGTATCAATGTTTCGTCCACGATTACAAAACGGTACAAAAACACGTGCGGATTGCGGTTGAACATCGAAAAACTCTCCTTTGAAATGTATAGTTTATTCATGTAAAATGTGGTGTACCCGTTCAGTTAAGATGCCTACAGCCTCAGTAACCTCACTCTCATTTCCCGATCGTCCATTATCATTCCATACATTTCATCGACGATTTCTACGAACAAAACGGAATTCATCTTATGTACACGAAATTCCATTTGTTTCATGCAAAGAGTAAAGTTTTTTGCTCACAAGTTGTTTTTGTGTTTAGTTTTTGACTAATTGTTTGTGAATATACACCTCTTCATTAACATAATCATAAAGTTATTAATTTTGATATTGTTGGCTTTATTTTATAGGGTTTTATTAGAGTAGTGTTTTTGTGGAGCTCTGTAAAGGGATATTCATGTTCTCACACATTTTTGAATGAGGACTCATTGTATATAAATGACATAGAAAACTTTAAAAAACGTAACTAAACGAAACTAATTCTCATTCGTTGAAAGAATATTGGGCTTCAGGGCTTTAATCTGGTTCTGGTATTCCGCCAAATGAAAAAAAAAATAAAGAACGACTGCACTACTAATTCATAAAAACACAACGTGAGCTGAAATTTTAAGTCAATACATTTTACCATTTCAAAGTTAATAAAGGAAACAAACCATCAAAAAATTGCACCAAATGGACTTAATCTATCGGCTGTGTTAAAGTTGAGACTGCACATTGCTACCACATTGTAAAATTGACGATCTAGTAATTTGTTGTTTAATCGCAGAATTTTCGGAAACTAATAAAAATTATGGTATCATAGTGATCTATTTACAATATCGAACAATATTTTTTAGAAAACTTATATGTTAAAGTATCTTATGTCCTCAGGTGCATGCGAGCTTTGGCACGAAACCAAGCTCGTCTTCAATCAACTCATACACCTCTATGGTAGGTCCAACACAACGAGTAGGCCCATCCTCATCTACAGGGACTGTGAAAGCTACCCCCCTCTCCACCCGCCTCTGATGTCCGTCCGAACATTAGCGCGTCCACTAATGCATATAGGACCAGATGATCTGCACACAAAATCATAAGCAGACTCCAAGCTGCCGACCCTACCAAGCTCTCAGAGCAGGATAGGGCAGCTCTCGCGTGGGCCCAAAAAAATGTAGAGGCTCGCCTTACCCCCTCACTTGCTACTCAGAAACGACAAAGGTCGATTGAACAGCTCACACAATCGGTACCACCGGATGCCAAGAAACCCAGAATTATGGCACTTCGTCTTACCAGTCGTTTCAACGAGGTGGCCAAGGACAGCCTCATCTGGGCAGTGATTGACGGGAGTAATGCAGATCGTACTATTTCCCCAGCAAACTGGGGACTGGTTGAAGCTACGCTCCTCAAGGTTTATAAAGAGATCATGGTTTCCGATCCAGGTCCCTCACCCAAATGTCGAGATGCCGGCTGGTACCAGGGGCATGTTAAGTTAGTGGCCTGCTCAGATCAACGCTCAGCGGATCTCTATAAGCAAGCCATTGGCAGGTTAGGAGAGCTATGGCCAGGAGCCAAACTCTCAGTGGTCACCAAGGAACAAATCCCCAACCGACCACGCTCCAGAACTTGGATTCCTGCTGAGCCCTCCTCGCCAGAGGACATCCTCGAATTTTTGAGGATGAGCAACAGCAATCTGCCCAGTCAGTCACCACATCTGAAGGGGAGATCAACTACGGTTTCGGGTCGATCACCCTTCAAGTGTACAAAAGCGACGAGCTGCGTACCAAACCAAAGGTCCAAATAGTCGAGCCACAAGCTAATGCTGCGGCCGATCTGGTACCTCCTAACAAGTCGGGCAACACGGAATCTGACGACTCAGATTCCACCTCTGAGCTCGTTAATGATTTCTTTGGTCAAATGGACATAAGTGCGTCGGAGTCTCCTCTGTCTGAAGAAGAAGACCCCGATATCACAATAATTCTTATCCCCAAAGGTGGTGAAGGTAACCCAAATTAACCTTCACCACTCCACCACTGCCTCGGCAGCATTGCTCCTGCATCTCTCCCATGGAAACGAGGAACTCTTCTTAATCCAGGAACCCTGGGTCATTAATGACAGGGTATGTGGACTTAACCATCAGGACTATCGCCTGATCTACTGTGAAGGCTCAGGTAGACCTAGGGCTTGCGTTATTGTCAAGAAATCAATTAATGCTATTGTACACCACAGGTATCTGGACAAAGATAACGTTGCCGTCATCGCAGAAGTGGACTGCACTTCAACTTGGATAGCATCTTGCTATATGGCACACGATCACAGACCAGCCCCTCCCCACGACATAGTCAGGCTTCTGGTTTCAGAAACCAACAACAAGCGGATCCCTATCGTCATCGGTGCGGATGCCAACGCTCATCACGAAGTGTGGGGCAGCACGGACACCAACGAACGAGGTGAGTCCCTTCTTGATTTTATTTTAGCCCACGATCTCTTTGTTGCAAATCGGGGCAACGAACCTACCTTCTTGACTTCTAACAGAAGGGAGGTACTCGACATCACGCTCGTCACTGACCGCTCACCCTCGCTCTTAAGGGACTGGAGGGTCTCCCAAGACTGCTCCTACTCAGATCATAGATCACCTACACCATTGGATACTCTATCTCCACAGCTTCTGAGGTCGCCTCAGAGTATACCAATAGAAAACTCACTGACTGGACCATTTTTCAGTCTAGCATTGCCAACAGCCTTGGTCAGGTACCATCCATAACGGATTGCGCCGACATTGATAGGGCAGTCGTACAGCTCTCAAATGCCTTCATGGTAGCAGCGGAAACTTCCTGCGTGGCCCACACACCCAGAGGTAAGACCAAACCCAGGTGGTGGAATGCCGAAATAGCAGAACTCCGCAAACAATGCCGCAAGCTCTTTAACAGAGCTAAGGCCTCAAACGACTGGTCTCCCTTCAAAGATAAGCAAAGGGAACTCAAGTACTCGATTAGGAAATCCAAAAGAGCTACCTGGAGAACATTCTGTGCCAATATAGAGAGTGTCTCTGAGACGAGTAGACTCCGCAGGATCCTCAAATCTTCTCCAAGTTCCCTGGATAGTGTCCAGAGACTTGATGGTAGCTGGACTGATACCGGGATGGAGACCTTGAACGTTCTGCTAGACACACACTTTCCAGGCAGTGTGTCTCTCACAAATGCACCCAGTGATGCCCACCCCCCCTTTGAACCGATGCCGGTGTAACCTTGTGGTGACCTTTGCTCATCTTCAGTGGGCCATCAATTCCTTCGACCGTTTCAAATCTCCTGGTCCTGACGATATAATACCAGCAGACTTTCAGGAGGTTTCCAACATCGTCACACCGTGGCTTCTGCAAATTTATAATGCATGCCTCCAATACTCTTACATTCCCAGCATGCGGCGTGTAGCCCGTGTAGTCTTTATTCCCTAAACAGGGAAAGTGTCACATACCAAACCCAAGGATTATAGACCCATTAGTCTTTCCTCCTTCCTTCTCAAAACATTTGAAAGAATTATCGATGTCCATATTAGGACCACCATCGATCAGAACTTTCTATCAATTTCACAACATGCCTACACTAAGGGCAAGTCTGTGGAAACTGCGCTACACTCTCTTTTTGAGGTAGTGGAAAAATCACTATCCCATAAGGAATTTACGTTGTCCATGTTCCTCGATAACGAAGGTGCATTTAACAACGTATGTCCTAACGCGGTAGTCTCAACTCTGTCCGGCCTAAACCTGGACTCAAATATCATCACTCTTATTGAACGATTGTTAAAATCTCGTTCCATTACTGCTTCTCTTGGCAATGTCAACGTTACGAGAGCCGTACACAGAGGTACGGCGCAAGGTGGCGTACTCTCTCCTCTCATCTGGAACTTGGCAGTTAACTCCCTGCTAAGGAAATTGGATCAAACCGGATGCCGAGTCATAGCTTTTGCCGACGAGATTGCTATTGCGGTATCTGGCAAGTTTCCTTCCACCCTATCAGAGAGATTAACATATGCTCTTAGCATTGTTTCAAAATGGTGTCGGGACTTTGGTCTCTCAGTCAACCCTTCGAAAACTGAGACCATACTTTTCACAAGGAAGTACAAAATTCCCGACTCCCCCCACCCCCCTAAACTCGAAGGTATCCGCCTAAATATTAGCCTCCGTGCGAAGTATCTAGGTCTTATTATTGACTCTTAGCTCAGCTGGAAAGCAAACATCCTGGAAAGGTCGTGGAAGGCCTCCTGTGCTCTCTACTGCTGTAAGAGAGCCCTGGGCGCGAGCAGGGGCCTTAACCCCCGCATCGCTGCCTGACATAATGAACCTTGTAAAAACTGCCGGTGAATTAAATATTCCAAAAGGCACATACAAGAATTCATACTGTCCCTTTTGAATAACAAATGGTGTATACTTCCTTGAACCTATCTCAACAGGTACATGAAAATATCCATTCTTCAAATCTAATGTCGTGGAAACCTTGGCACCTTGAAGTCTGTCTAACACCCAATCCATTTGTGGCATTGGAAAGTTATCCCTTACTCCTTTCTCGTTCAATCTTCTGTAGTCACAACATAATCGTTTCTTTCCGTTCTTTTTTGCCACTAAAACTATCGGTGCTGCATACTCAGACATACTTGGCTGTATAATCTTATCTTTCAACCATTCCTGAACTTGCTCATCAACCAACGGCTGATCAATATCGGGTAACCTCCTACGATGCTAAAATATAGGCATTTCATCCGTCAACAAAATTTTCATTTCTACCGAGGCATTCGGATTTCTCACTGGCACATACTTTTCAATTAATGTCTTCACCTGACCCACCTGCTGTACACTTAAATGAGACAAATCTGCATCGACACTGTTTTCATCTTTCTCTAACGACAATGCACATATGCGGTCAGAACTAGGTAACACGACTCTTACTAGATATGTCAGCAGAGGGACTCCACAAAGTGGGGTAATCTCTCCTCTGCTGTGGCTGTTAGTCATAGATAACATTTTAAATGTATTGGAGAGGACGGGGGAAAAGGTAGTTGCGTATGCAGACGACGTTGTGATTATGGTATCAGGGCTGTTTTCTGACGTGATAAGCAACATCATGCAGGGAGCTCTGGGAAAACTGTTGAAGTGGGCCACAGGATGTGGACTAAACGTTAACCCGATCAAAGCGGAACTGATACTTGTCACAACGAAGACGAAAATACCGACTTTCCGAATTCCCACTCTGAATGGACAACAGCTTCATAACTCGAATAAGGCCAAATAATAAGGAGTTATGCTGGACGCAAAACAAAAAAATTGGGAATTCAATACAGAGTTACGGACAAAGAAAGCCTGTGTGGCCTTTTACTCTTACAAAAGGTTGTTTGGCAAGAGATGGGGTCTACGCCCTAACATAACAGCATGGATGTATACTCCAATTGTACGTCCGATACTAATTTATGGGGCAATTGTTTGGTGACCAGCATTACGAAAGGGCTACATAGTGCACAAACTAAGTAGTGTGCAGAGGACGGCCTGTGTAAGAATCACAAGAGCCATGCGCACGTGTCGAACGGCAGCGCTGAACGTACTGCTGTATCTTCTTCCCATTGAACTCCACGTTAAAAACATCGTCTGCAACAGCGCGGTAAGGCTGAAAGAGACGGGTTACTGGTCAGAACGACCATGGATAGAAATGAGAAAGCTGACTAACTAGCTCGCTTTGGTGAATCTCTTGATTCATCGCTGGCCGAACAAGTTCCTATTCCACTGCCGGTTGTCAAGAGGAGCAACTTCTTGATTTTCCTTCAGTAGGTGGAAAGATCTCGAATTTTGCAGGGTGGCGCGTGCCACCTTTCCTAGGTACAACAAAAATAAGTCTTTTAGACTAATCAACAGAAGACGCAAAGATACCGCCAGGCTCACAGCGGTTTTTACTGGTCGCTGGTGTGTTGGAACACACGCGGAGAGACTAGCTATCCCCTACAGGAGCCTTTGTAGAAGTTGTGGTGACGTGGAGGAAGCTGAATCACTTACCCTCTTTCTATGTAAATGCCCAGCACTGGCGCGGGCTAGGAACAAGTTCCTGGGCAATTACTTTTAAGGAAAACTCTCGGACTGTTCGGTCACATGTCCGGGTGACCTTCTCAAATACCTAAACTCTACGGGATGGGTTTAGCTATACTGATTGTGTTCAGCGAGGAAGTGGTTCCAAACTGGCACTTAGGTGCTAATTGTGGCTTGTTAATGGAGTATACAAGTCAGCCACGGTAACCAACCAACCATGGTAATGGAAATTCATTACCGAATAAATTCTTAAAAGAATTATTTTAGCACTAACAAAAGATAATTGTGGTTTAATTAATGATGATATATTTAGTCGTTTATTAGGAGAAGACAAAATTTACTATAGTTTTTTTATCCACCATTGAATTTTTAGATTCATTGAATGTTAACGGAATACCACCTCAAAAATTACAGTTAAAAGTCAATTTTACTATAATTATGCTAATTCGTTAACTTAAGTACTGCAGAAGCTTTACTTAATAGAACACGAATACCAGTGTAATATTTCCTTCACAAGCAATCGATTGACTGTGATAAATAAATAAATTTTGATTCCAAAAATGATTTTAACATTTTCTGAGACAATACTTCTGCAAAATGTCAATTTCAGAGAACACAGTTCCTAGTAATATATGCATTTGCTATGACCATAATCAAAGTATAAGGTCAAGCTACAATTAATTATACATTACAATATGTTGCTGCAAGTAGAAATCGTTTATATGATAGTTTGAAATTTTATATTTATACTCTTCACGTTAGTGAATTCCATATCCATCAACCATATAAATTTCATGATCCTAGGGTTACCACCAGGGGTACCTCCCATACAAACCCCCTTTTCGATTAAAGTTTTTATTTGGAAAACTTTCTTTTTTGCAATATAAGTGTCTAACCCATAGCCACCGACCTTATAAATTTCACGACCCTCGGACCACTCGCTGGGGCGAGAAGAGTATTACAACTTCGGTATAGCCAAAGTTAGTCTTTTTTATATTTTTTTAATGACAAATGGTCAAGGCAACTTACTTAATATAAATAAATAAATTTTTTACGAAAAAAAAAGATTTACATAAAAATTGGTTTAAATTGTATATCAAATAATTATTTTAATTTCGTAATCATGTTATCCACTTATTTCGAGAATAACAAATATATATAAATTAAAATTGGAGTTGTAAATATATATTTGGTAAATATTTTATATACCATGAAAATTACTGCTGGGCTCTCTCCTTTTCATTTTCTTCGTTACCGATGTTTGCGAACATCACACGTAACATTTCCGCAGTCTCTTCGTTTCTCTTAGCTATATTATTATCAATGAGATAACTATCAATCTTCAAGCGACGGTCAGCAGTTTGGTCCAGTGTAATAATATTATTTACAAATATTGTTTGCTTTAAAGAAAATTGCACTGAGCCATTTAAATAAACTTCTTTACCATTGATGTGACTCCACAATTCATTTGAAAACTGTTGCACCTCGCAAGGTAACCATTTGCGGTTTTCCTTAATGTAAGGCTCAAAACCAAGAAGTCGTACATTAAATGCCTTTGGTGGTATGTCTTGAAATTGCTTTGGGCAAGAAAACAAATCACCAGCCTTAGTTTGTATTACATCGGTATTAGCATCCATGGCCTGCACAATAATGGGAACAAGAGGTTGCACTGTTTCTTCATGTTGTGGAAAGTCACTCACATTCATAATGCATACACGTTGATATTGACAGTCTTTAAACAATAAACATATCTCGTTAATCTTTGGTGGCCAATGCGGTTTTCTATAAGAAGAATCTCTCATAGCCTCGTTCAGAAAATCGAGACGTTTCTCGCTTAAAATAATCGAATCATGAGGTATTGAGTTTGGGTCTTCTTGCCTCAATAGATAGACAGCATAATGAACTGGGCTGTAGATCTGTGTGAAATGAAATAGTATAAACCAATTGAATTTATTATTCTTTTTGGATTAATTATTAAGTAACTTACATTCAAGACTTGCATGATAATAGTCCCAGCAGCTGGTATAACTTTCTTTAGATGGTCAGGCACTGTATCCGTGGTGGTCAATAGATGACGGTTTTTGCATAGTGCTAATTCGCATTTACCAAATGTTATTAGATTTGAACAGAAAGGTCTGCCCATAATGGCACTTTTCTCTTCGCTTCTACGTAGGTGTTCTGAGGTGCATTTTGTTAGATTTTTTGGTGCTTCGATATTATGAAAACTCAAAAAATGCTCCAAATGTCGTAGCATAGTAACATTCTCATTCCCATTTTGTAGAAGTAAAAGAACTTTTGGTGTCTCATCTCCATCATCGTCAAAATCAACAGGCGCATATCTGTCAGCAACAGCATTGGGCAGATTGTCAGCAATTGAAGAAAATCGGTTCTTAAATTGACCCCAATTCTCAGCGAATTCAAAATGCACAATATATTTGGCATTTTGAACTATTTTCAGTTCAATGCAATTGTCTACACGAATTAATATGGTTTTAGTTATAAAGTGCTGCCAATATTCAATATTTTTTTTATCTATATCACTCAACTTAGTGTAACTTGACAATGTTAAGCAATTATAGCCTGCCAATTCAAGTCGAGTATCCAGTTCAGAAATTGCATCTTTGCTATTGCAATATATAATTGTGCGTCCATCACATGTACGACTCTTTAGAAAGTTGAACATATTCTGCCATTTATCATTTTTGTCAACAAGTTTGACAATAATTGGTACTTTGGCATATATTGCTGCTTCCAAAAAATCACCAAAGAGCACTAATGGTGCATGTGTGTGCTGTATATAGGTTAACATATCTGGATACCAATATTTGGAAGTAACCACTAGTTGTGGCAGAGGCGAATTTCGTTTAGGAAATTTGTATAATTCCATGAAATATTTAAATATTTTTCCAAAATCATTGTTATTCTTTTGATGCATTAAATCATAATCATCGATGACTAGGTATGAAAGTCCTTTTATTTTGAATATATTCTCAAACATAACATTACCATGTTTTTCTAATGCTGAGTTAAGGCGAGATACTGTTGCAACCAAAATCCCATAACTCTTTGCCAAATGGTCATCGAAAAGCTTGCAGTCTTTTTGAGTAGCATAGGTCACCACTTTTGTCTTTAATGATTTCGCTTCTGAAAGCAGCATGTTTAGATTAAAGGACACATGTTGAGCTTTTTTGTCATCGTCAACAACCACAAGTGCCATGGGTCCAACACGGTTATGAGTGGTATTGATTCTCTCCGTGACCTTGGAGCAAATCACTGGTAAATAGCTCCAAGTACGACCAGATCTGGGTTGGTTTATCAGAACCAGCGAACGATCATTACCCAGCAGATGTGCCCATGCATACCGCTGAATACAGAAGTCCTTAGTAATATTTTTATAATTCATAATTTTCCAAATGTCTGCAGCAAAGTTCCCGTATTTGGCTTTAATTAATGGGTCTAGTTGCACATTGGAGTGAGCAACAACCAAATTGTTCTTAAATTTTATATTATTCATCCCTGTGGAACTATTTTTAACTTGCTTTTCCATTTTATATTTCAGTTGGCCTATAGTAGAAAATAGAATTATTATCCAAGAAATCGTTACCAATCTATGATTAACCATATTCACCTTAGTAATACCATACATGGTGACTACTGAGTGTATTTTGACAGACCACCGACAAGTACCGACAAGTGCGGTTAGTGGAAGAGCAAAAAGTCAATACTTCAGATGGCAACTCACAACAAGAACATTTAACTCATAAGAATGTATCACAAAGAAAGAAAACGTTCTATGCGAGATCATATTAACCTAACTAGAACCTAATGAATAATTGCTTCTTGTTTACTCTCATAAAATTCCGATTGTGTGTGTACGTACAGTTGTGGTCAAAAGAATAGTAGTGCTTGGACAAATATTAAAAAAAAAACTCACTATGTCGCTCTTTTAGCCCAGGAAAGGTTGGAAATTTTCAACAGTTACTGATCAAAATTGAAGTCATTTCTTTTCCTACAATGGAGCAAAAAAAATAATATTTTTGGGGGAAAATCTTACAAGGAAGTTGAAAATGTGGTAGGTTTTTTTTCCTACAACGGATGAAATGAATGAAATACGTGGACGACCTCGTATTATGTCGGAAAGATTAGTTACCCGTGTAGTGAAATGCTCAAGGCAGAACCCATTTTGTTTCTCTAAAAATATAATAGAGGCATTAAATCTGAATATAAGCATACAATCAATGCGGAGACGTTTAAGGGAAAACAATTGAATTGTTTGGACCCAAGAAGAAAGAGTCGCTTCGAACAAAAAACATTTAACGACACGAGTTAAATTCGCCCATGATCACATTGGTTGGCCAGTACAGAAATGGAGAAACATTTTTTGCTCAGACGATTCGAAAATTGTTGAACTGTGTTCCGTCAATATGTTAGGCGGCCGCCAAAGACTAAGTGGCAGCAACATTGACAACATAAACCAACAACCATAAAAGAGAGAGAGGAGCTCGCATTATGATCTTGGCTTGTTTTTCATATTACAGCGTGGGGCCAATATATTAGATCAAGGATACCATGTCTCGGCTTTTATATGTACATGTAATGCAGGAGATAATGCTGCCATATGCTAGCGATGAGATTGCACTGAATTGAGTATTTCAGCAGGACAATGATCCGAAGCACACAAGTTAAGTGTGCAAACAGTGTTCCAGCCCAACGGAGTAAATTTACTTGTATGGCCTGCACAGTCGCCAGATCCCGTCGTAATTAAAAATCTGTAGTACAACGTGAAGAATTAAGTTACCAAGTAATGCTCAACAGCTTTGGGAATCAGTTATTATTGCTTGAAGCTCCAGTTCTCCCCAAAGGTGTAAAAATCTAATGAATTCGATGCCAAAGCATTAGCTATAGCAAACAGAGGCTATGCTACCAAGCACTTATTGTATTCTAATAGTCATAGTTTTAGTTATTGTAATAATATCCGTAATATTTGTATCGGTTTGGACAGGTAGTAGACCTACAACTCAATCACTACTATTATTTTGACCGTAGGTATGTATGCACAATATATGTAGAAGGTGTGAAACTCATACATACACAAATCTTCATACATACACATACATTGAAACGATACAAATTTTCCATTTCGATGTGGCTTTAATAATCAGCTGCTGTTTTACCCTTCACCGTATTGCCATTAGGAATAATTCATAAATGTAGTCACAAGTAATAATCTTTATATTTTTTATATTTTCACCCACATAATATTTTTTTTTAATACAACTGCGTGCGTTTTCCTTATTATGGCGCCGTCCAAAATGTCAAATATAAATTAACAAAATAAGCTTTATCTTTAAATTAGTCTTAGTTTGGTTAACTTAACTAAATTTAGTAAATAAATAAATAAAGGGAAACTTACGGTTTTGTTTATATTTGTAAAATTTATTATTATTTTATTTCACTTTCACTCCTCGATTCCGAATTTCTCACGCAGAAGGAAAAGGCACTGCAATTTAGAGATTCCACTTGGCTTTCGTCTAGTTTTTATCTAAAAAGAATGGTAAAGTTTACTTTGTCATTCTGTTGTTTAAGCAAATTTTAATGAATCGGTCACCTTGAACATTTATTTCATGTATTTACCAAAAAATAAATAAAATAAATAAATAAAAAAAAGGGAAGTTTTCAATAATTTCGCAGCGTACATAAATTCATTTACACAGACACGTCTTATTGTCACAGTATTACATGTTTTAATGATATTCTTTTGAGTGTATTGGACGGTGCCTACACAAATTTTTATACGCACACATGCAAACAAAGCTGTTTGCACTTCGTCGTGGTTTCAATAAAAAAAAAATATAAATTTATATTTATTTTGAACCACGTGGAAGAAATGCAATCAAAAGTCGCTATCTTAAATAAATTATTTTAAAATTTTATTCTTATGCTTTAACAATTAATTCATATAATTTTTGTTTTCTTTCACAATAAAACCGCACGCATTGAAAATATGGTAGCGCCGTAATGTCAACATTAACAAAAACAATTAACAGAACAAAACCACTACAATTGCTTTATCCTTAAGTTAGCCGTAGTTTAGTTGACTTAACTTACTTTAGTAAATAAATAAATAGAAAAAAACTTACCGCTTTTTCGATTTGTAAAAATTTATTGTATTTATTTTTGTCACTTTATTTCACTTTTCCACAACACACGACACGAATTCCTTAAACAGAATGGAAAGACTCTGCAAGTAAATTAGGGTTGCCAGATGGATTTTGTTTATTTTTTATCTAAGAAAGCTTCGATATTTTGTTGTGTGAGGTGCAACTAGATAGCACGCTTTTTGACGTTGCCATCCCACGCTTTTCATTGACTTCCTACGCTTCCGACGCTTCGAGTTACAGAACAAGCTGCTCACGCTTCGCAATGTAAACAAAAAATAGATGTTGTGAAATAACAAAATTGAAATATATATTCAAATATATTTAGCTTATAGTAAACTCCTTTAATTATGTTTTAAGTAATAATTACATACATATATAACAAAATTACATTTAAGTTGCAAGAATAATAATCATACTCTAACATATTTAATTTTTATGTATATGATGCATTGGTTGGTTTTTATGACAAAATAAATGAATTTATTATAAAACAGTTCTTTGCTCATTCGCAACACTGGAAATCCGAAGCGAAGCCATAGAGTCGAAGTTGATCAACTTTTGATGTTGCAGCTTTCGCGACGAAGCTATGTTATTCGCTCCATACGATTTCATATATTTCAACTTTTGTGTTTCGCTGCACGAACGGACCAAAAGTCGATTTGCATGATAACGTCGTTTGTGTATTTCCAGCTTACTTCTGACTTCTGACGTTTCTTGGCGAAATCTGTGTTTGCTCCATACGACATCATACATTTTAACTATTGAAGCCAAAGCGTCAGAAGCCCCTGACACCATGAAGCGTGTTATGTAGTTGCACCATAAGGGAAGTTTTCGCAGACCCCATAAAGTATATATATTCTTGATCAGCGCGAGGAGACGAGTCGATCTCTTCACGTCCCAGCTAGTAGTCCGAGGGTCTTGAAATTTATAAGGTTGGTGGGTCAGACACTTATAGTGTCAAAATTTCAAGTCGATAGTACAAAAAACAAACAAGTTTTTCCTATAAGAACTTTCATTTGGATCCCGGTTTGTATTGGGGTACCCCTCCTAGTGGTCCGATTAGGCTGATTCCGACAAATGTAATGTAGAAAGCTCCGTGCAAGGTTTCAGTTCTCTAGCTTAAACATTGGGGGACTAGTTTGCATACATACAGACGGACAGGCAGACGGAAGGACATGGCTAGATCAACTCGTCTCGTCGCGCTGATCAAGAATATATATACTTTATGGGGTCTCTGATGCCTCTTTCTGTGTGTTACGAATTTCATGATAAACTTATAATACTGCGTAACGAGCAGCGTTGAAAATACTTCAGTGGAAGTAGCAAAAGTTGTAAAATTTTGTACTTTTCACAGCTTCGACTCTGTTCAACTGTTCAATAGCAAAAACAAAAAATAATGACTGAGAAAAGTCACAGCAGCAGCAGCAGTCGAAGTTTTATATTTTTTGATTTTGCTAAAAGAAAGAATGCTATGTAACAATTCTTTGTTATTCAAAATCATAATCATCATCTATCACTCCATCTATGTAGGAAATGAGAATGAGAGAGAGCCAGAGAGCCAGAGAGCAACATGCAGTGGTCGCCAATGAGAGAGAGCATTGCCTATAATGTAGTTGATGCTGTGTGCAGTTTGGTGGTGCGTTTTTGCTAGTTAGCTACAGTGAGAGTAATTGGAGCAGTATGTCATTTGGTGGTGGGTTTTGATTAGAGAGAGTGATTGATGATCGCTTTGTAAAATCACTCGTCGTTGAACAGTCACAGAAAGTAGTGGTGTGGTTAGAATGTTAGATAAGCGATTATTTTTAACTGCATTATACTTATAATCATACTTACTATATACTTAAAACTCCGTTATACTTAAAACTTACGTTACACTAAACTTATAAACTATTTTACACTAAACTTTATAAACTATTTTAATAAACATAATAAACTATTGTTCACTAAATACAATATAAATAAATTAAACATACATCTATAGTTTGCATTTTCTTTAGTAACTTCAGCATCTAGAACTACCATCATCTGCATTTATTTCAGTATAATCCTAACCCAATCTGCAATGCCATCATCAAGTTTTTTTTTATCATTATCAATATCATCATTATCATTATAATCATCATTTCATCACCAACTTCATTTTCATCATTATCATTACCACCAAGAAAAAACAAAAAGAAATTGTTTTCTACGTCTTTTGCGTTTGAAATCGTTTTGCATGCAAAATGCATATCAAAATATTCCAGTTTGAAGCTTAGCGAAGGAAAATGCGAAATGTGAAAGTGAATTGTGGTTAGGTGTGGTGTGGTGAGATGAGGAACAATCCGAGTGAGTCCATGAAGAGACATTTTTCTTGAGTGTGGATGCATGCAGAGAAGAAGAAGCAGGCAGACTTAACTTCGTTGACAATTTCAAAGTATTTGCAAGGCTTAAGCTTGACTACTTTTGATAGTTTGGCTTAGTAAGTAGGTTTAAAGGCGGCATGGGTTTATTATAGTTCTTTTTTGTGTATATAATGGTAAGTAAAACTGCCCAAAAAATATTGTATAACTCTGTATTCAAATATTTAGACTAACTCGAGAGAAAACGGTGAATATGCCAGAGGTGCCGAGGAGAGGAAGCAAAACTTCAAAACGAAATACGAGCATCTCATCGCATTATTGCCATCTTCAAGTAGTAGTATGAATAGCAGTATGAATAATATCTTTTAAACTTCATACATTTTTAGTTCTTTTATTTTGTTGATTCTTTATTTTTAGTAGCTTAAACAACATTAAGTATTCTATATACTTTATATTTCCAGTTTTTTCAAGTCCTTCTTGGCACCAACACTAGTAGTCAGTTGTATCAACTTGCAATTTCTCCATAGATTCTAACATCATTACAATTTTTATACTTACCATATACAGTAATGTAATGGCAAAAAATCCGTTTAGTAAACTCAGGATATGATGATGATATATTTATTATGATTTACAATTGGTAAATAGAATTTCATTTGTGGTTATGATTATTTTATGGTTTTTTATAAGTGTTTCACATAAAGTTTAGATTAAAACAATCTGTTCATTATTATCATACTTAAAATACAATAATAATGACTAACATCTATTTAAAAAGTTAACTTATCTTTAGGGAGAAAATAAGTATAAACAGATAAAGACAGGAAGCAGTCATGGCTGTCAAGACCATGGAATTGTTTTCTATTATTATAATAAATTATTTATTGAATAATTAAATACGAATATACTATACATAAAAGATTGTAGTTTGAATAATGTATTTAAGGAAAAATTGGGAACAGAAAAATCTTTACATAAAAAATTATATGAAACTTAAACTACTTAATACTACTATACCGATTTTAATGTGATTTTAAGGCGAATTAATATAATATTATTTATTAAAACAAAATAAGATAAAGTATAGCTAGTGAGATAGTCTCGTGTGATCAAGAAATAGTTTTCTAATTTTAGTTTGTGCTAGTTATGATAGTTTGATGGTGATTGTGCCTGTTTTTTAGTTAAGAGTGCTGCTAATTTTATTTTACCTGTTAGAAGTTTCCTGAAGCTATTTGTTTGATTGTTTTATGATTTGTTTATCATGAGTTTGATAAATTTTAGTTGTTATAAAATAATCTCTATGCATGTTATAACAAACATAATTTTGGAAAAAAAGTTATAAAATTTTAAATTTACCATTAAATTGGTTCAATAAATATTTACATTTTTATCATTCGAATCTGATCTTTTATTATTATTTTATTTTATTTTTTTTTATAATTTTTAGGGTTCCGTGCCCATAGGGAACTAACGGGACCCTATTACTAAGTTTATGATGTCCGTCTCCTGCTCTGTCTCATGAACCGTAATAGATAGAGAGTTAAAATTTTTACAGAGTGTGTAATTCACTTGTGTGTAAAACGACAAATACTAAAACTATACATTTTTAGAAGCATTGTTCTTTAATTTAACCTTTTGTTTAACAATTTTTTGTTGTTTGTAGTATACTTTAAGCTGTTAATTGTAGTATACTTTTAGGCTATTAAATATAAACATAATTTTATATTTTAAGCAAAAAATCTTGTACGATAGTACGGAACCCACCGTGTGCGAGTCCGACTCACACTTGGCTGATTTTTATTTGTTTTATTTTATTTATTTTTATTTTATTTCATTAAATTTAAATTTTTTTAAATTTATTTATTTTGTTTCATTTTATTTTATTATACTATTCACGTAGTGAATAATATTTTAAATTTGTAATGATGTTTGTAACACACAGAAGGAGACATCGGAGACCCCATAAACTATATATATGTAGGAAATGAGAATGAGAGAGAGCCAGAGAGCCAGAGAGCAACACGCCAATACTGAGAGCATTGCTTATAATGTAGTTGGTGCTGTGTGCAGTTTGGTGGTGGGTTTTTGCTAGTTAGCTGCAGTGAGAGTAATTGAAGCAGTGTGTTATTTGGTGGTGGGTTTTGATTAGAGAGAGTGATTGATGATCGCTTTGTAAAATCACTCGTTGTTGAACAGTCATAGAATGTAGTGGTGTGGTTAGAATGTTAGATAAGCGATTATTTTTAACTACATTATACTTATAAACATTTTACTATATACTTAAAACTACGTTACACTATACTTATAAACTATTTTAATAAATTTTATAAACTATAATATTTTAATAAACCTAATAAACTATTGTTCACTAAATACAATATAAATAAATCAAACCTACATATATTCTTGATCACGCAACGAGACGAGTTGACCTAGCCATGTCCATCTGTCAGTCTGTAGTCCCTCAGTTTTTAAGCTAGAGAGCTGAAATTTTGCGCGGAGCTTTCTACCATGTGCAGTACATTTGTCAGAATCAGCCGAATCTGATTAATAGGGGAGTGACTCCCCATACAAACCGGGATCTAAAGGCAAGTTCTTATTAGAAAAACTTTTTTTTGATTTTTGTACTATCGACTTGAAATTTGGACACTATAAGTGTCTGACCGATATCCCCCAACCTTATAAATTTCAAAACCCACTAGTAGTATTACAACTTCGGCACAGCCAAAGCTAGTCTTTTTTATATTTTTTTATTTTATTTTATTTTAATTTATTTAAATTTATTTTATCTAATTTTCTTATCTATTATTTTTGTTTTATTTTATTTAATTTCAGTTTTAGGGTTCCGTACCCATAGGGAGGTAACGGGACCCTATTACTAAGCTTACGATGTCCATCCATCCGTCCGTCTCCAGCTCTATCTCATGAACCGTAATAAGTAGAGAGTTGAAATTTTCACAGAGTGTGTAATACACTTGTGTGTAGAACAACAAATAATCTAAATACAGATTTTTAGAAGTATTCTTCTTTAATTTAACCTTTTATTCAACACATTTTTTTAGTATACTTTTAAGCTGTTAATTGTAGTATACTTTTAGGCTTTGAAATATGCACATCATTTAATATTTTTAGCAAAAAATCTGGCACGATGGTACGGAACCCTCCGTGTGCAATTCACTTAACACAGTTGTTAACGACTTTGTTCACCTTGGCTTCTAAGTGTGGTATAAAATACATCTACTTTACGGTGTGTAAAGTCTTCTGTACACCAAAGTGTCCAACATCATGTGCATTCTTAATTATTTCAACTTCCATTCGCTTAAGCACTGCCAATAGATCATTTCCATCAACCGTATTGTACACTACCCTTAATTGTATAGTTTTCATACGACTTACTCTGCAAAATTTCTACAATCGCTTTTCATCCTGGTGCTGCGCCTGCTTGAACATTGCTGTTATTTCAGTTTTCTTAATCATCATAACATCACTCGGCTTAAAGCGTCAACAAGTTTTAGTCTGTTACCAGCATGATGCTCAATTTTATAATTGTGGTCCTGCAAAAACAAAATCCATTGTGTCACAGCTCGTGGCATGTCGGCTTTCGTTGTTGTCTGCTTGAATGCTGCACAATCTGTTACCAACTTAAATTCGATGCCCAACGCGAGATACACCGCTTTTACTTCAAGGATATAACTATGCGGCGACGTCTTCTTACTCCAGAAAAATATCGGATGCCATTGATTCTCGAACTTGTGCATTGGAACAGCTCCAAACCCTTTCTTTGACGCATCCGTATGCACTTCAGTCTCAGCATCCCTATCGTAAATGTGTAAAACCGGTGCACTTGTAACAGTTTTTTTCAACTGATCACCTGCAAATCGATCCGCTTCTCCCATTTTAAAAACAAAATTAAGATTAAGCAACTCAGTCAAAGGATAAGCTATCTTGGAATAACTTCTAATAAATTTTCGAAGATATCCTTCCATCCCCAAAAACGACTGTACTGCTTTCAAGTTTTTCGGGTATGGAAATTTGACAACAGCACGAATCTTCTCATCTCTTGGCGCCACCTTACCTTCTTCAATCACTTGCTCCAAGTAATCAACTTTAGTCTCCAAAAACACACATTTTTTCCATTTAATTTTTAACGCATGTACAGCAGCCTGATTGATTAAACTTGTTTAACATACCGTATAAAAACATTCGTCAAGTTGCAAAAACCAAAAGGTGTTTTATTAATTTCAAACAAACCTTCTTCTGCTTGCTTCGTTTATCGGCACATGAAAGAATCCGTTTTCGCGATCCATAACAGAGAAATACTTTGCCTTCACCAACTTTTCAATGACACCATTCACCAACGGAACTGGAAAACGATCTTTAAGTATTATTGAATTTAACTGACGAGACTGCACGCAAACTCTAAACAATCCAACCTTCTTATTTGTGACTACCATCCTACTTGTATACTCCGATGTTGAGTGACATAAATTTCCTTGGTCCAACCATTATCTTTCTTGCTCAGCTACTGTACTCTGCTGAAGCGGCGGCAAACGACTGGGTGTATGATGAAAAGGAACGATCCTGTCAGTTATTATTTCCAACTTGATTGGGCATTCCACTTTTTCTGCTGGTGCAAACGACGTGATCAACTCGTTTACATCATTCTTGTATCGGGGTGACAGCCATTCATCTTCACCTTGCGACTCTAAAGCTGTAAATCAAAAACCATGCATGTCTGAAACGAATTTGAATTTTATAGTTAACTTAAGTCAATATTGCGTTATATCACATTTTTTCATCAGGAACCACCAAAAACTTTTGCTCTGTGTGTAGTCCATTAATTTTGATGTCCTGAGTGAAGTAGGTAGCTTCTACTACTCACTCTCGTTTCCATGTTTCCTAGGCCGTACAACCGCGTTTCGTCCCTCGTTAAGTGTACGTGCTTCAATCTAGTTCTATATATTCCCTCTTGCACTAGCGTCACATCAGAACCCGTATCAATCAAGGACTCGATTCTTATGCCATTCATCATAATTGTTTTCACCCGACAATTATCAACAACCAAATGTACATTTTTACCGGCATTATATTTACTTGCCCCGTCAGTGCAATTTTGCGAAATACGTCCACTTTTGTTGCATTTAAAACCCTTCATTTCGTCATTACACTCAATACACTTATAATCAGGTGACCCACAATTAAAAAAATTCATTTGTTTTCATTTCGTATTTCTCGACTTTGTTATCAATTGTCTTTTGCACTCTGATTATTGTTCTCGTAAATTGCTCTCGTTTGCTCTCTAAGCTTTGAGTATGACTTTGCTTATATAATACACGACGAAATTCGGCTTTTACATTAAGTCCTTCAACTATATATCGTATTATCGCATTGTCTTCAATATTCCCGAGAGCAGCAATCTTTTTCATCTTTAACTCATACTCATGAAAGCTTTCATTTTTCCTTTTTCTTCTATCACGTAATTGTTTATGGATTTCCGCACTATTGTACTCTTTATGGAACTCAGCCTCTAACACTGAACGTAATCACTCCAAAATCACTCACAAGAGTTGACTCCAAAAACGATTGACCAGTTTTCGTCATCTTACTCTTTGCTACACAAGCATTTGCTTCTCATTAAGACCGTACGCGTCAGCGTCCGCAACGAAATTCTCGAACCACTTTTTAACCGGTACCGATTCACCATTACAATCCTGCACAACCCTTTTAAAATCTGTCACTGATATGTTCAATCTATTTTCACTCGCTTCTTCCTTCTCGACCCTTAGAACTAGTAATCTTACAAGCTCGCTGCTGAACCCACTTTTCCCTGACGACCCGACATTATTGGATGGTTCCATTCTTTCATTATTCAGTGACATCTCAATTTTAAATTTACTCTTCGCACCAACCACACAACTTTTTTATTCAGTGCCCTTTTCTTCTTCACCGTTTTCTTCTTTTTTAACTGCTTTACTTTCTAGTTCCGCAATTGTTTGCATTTTCGAGCGCGTCGCGTATGTCTTTCTCACTTCTTCTATTATGCCTTCGATCGCACTCATTAAAGCTTAGTTCACAGATCTTTTTAGTAATGCCGTTTCTATAAGTTCGCTAGCCGTACTTTTCGGACTTATCATGCACACAAACACCAATAGCAAAAAAAAAAAATTATATCCTATTGCTTTTACAATAACTTAAGCACACTTCTCAAAGGTTGAGCCACCAAATGTAAAGACGGTGCTTGTTAATTCTTTAATTCAGTGTGTGAGTTTAATAGTTTAATATAACAAGTATAATAGAATATAATGTTTGGTTTCTTGGTTATAATGTTTGGTTTTTTGGTTTCATCAAAAGTTAACAGCGATATTGATTTAAATATTGTATGTACTTTAATGTTAATCACCACGGCTTTTCAACTGCGACCGACTTGAATCAACGTTGTTCAGCAACTAATACATTTTCAAACGACCTTGCTTCCTTTATGTCCCTCTGCTACTGCTCTCAAGTCAGGGCTTAACACACCAACCAGGACTACCACATACATATGTATTTATTAGCTTTCAACATTGTAATAAACATAATTTTCGAAAAAAAATCATTAAGGTTTCATTTTTGATCTTAAATTAATTTAATCATTTGAGTTATGTTTTATATTTTTTTTTTTATTACTGATTTTAGGATGATTTAAAGAAAAAGTTAATGTTATGGTGATCATATATCCGGTTTTGCGACAAAAACAGGCTACCATTTGCTTCGAAGTTCTTCATTCACGAACAACTTTTACTGGATTTGGCTCAACTTCGAAACTCCACACAGACGATTGCTGTTAAGTTTCGGACTCATACGCATAGATTCCAAGTTCGTTACCTGTTACGATATTGTAAACATTTTTTAAAGCACAGCGGCTGTATTTCTATAACTTTTCTTTGCATTAATCTAAACAGGCCAAAATATACTAGAAAATTAACTTTTAATTTTGATCTGATTCAAAATAATTTAACAAAGTACTCCAAGACTTTATAGTACTTTTTTATATTCCTTGTCAAAAAAATTTTATTCTACATTACAAAATTACACAAATTTAAAATACAAAATGGACACTTTTTTTGATCTACTAGAACTTCGATTCAATTTGTGCTTCAATGTGCTATTTTTCGGCTGTTTTATTGTTGCATTTTTAGTTTTGATTCGTCGATTTAAAAAACGCCAAAATAATGGTGAAAATATCGCACCGCCTGAAGAAATAGTGGTGTTACGCCGATCTACGAGAATACGTAAGCAAGTTGAAAAATACCAAGCAAGAGGCCATAAAGCCGTAGCTCGCAGACCTGCAAGAGCTCGTTAGTCAGTGGCAGCAGAAATAAACACGTTGGAAGACACACAAGAAACTGCCGTTCGTACAATCGCAAAGGCTGGAAAATCGTCCAAGTGACCCCCCAGTGGAAAAATGTCAAACACAAATACCCCGAATTATGTTTTTTAAGTTGAAATGTTAAAATTTGTACGGTTTAATTCAATAACTTGGGCGATATACATTTTCCTGCACACAATCTTTTCAGAACATCAATGTGGTCTTCCATTCTAATTGATGAAGCTTGAGCTTGCTCAGCATACGTTTATATCTACATTATAATTGAATTTTTATGTGTTTTGTTCAAAGTTGCTGTGACACCACTCTCATCTCTAAAGAAGAAGAATCTAAGCATTCTTGCAGTCAAAACAATACGGCAAATAGGAACCAGCTACTTTATGATCGCACAATACATCCGCCTGGATTACACGTATAAGGAGGTTTTCCGCAATATACTTCAGTGCCTCATCAGACTAATTTTGTGAATTATTTGTTTCTGCGCCAACCTTAAGTGATTCACTTGTGTAAGCATCTCTAATCAATAGATCTTCATTATACTCTTCACGCAGTGTTATAAGTTTGTCATGAAGTTTGTAACACACAGACGGAGACATCGGAGACCCCATAAAGTATATATATATATTCTTGATCAGCGCAACAAGACGAGTTGATCGAGCCATGTCTGTTTGTCCGACTGTCCGTCTGTCTGTATATATGTATGCAAACTAGTCCCTCAGTTTTTGAGCTAGAGAGCTGAAATTTGAACATTATAAAGCTCTGATCCATATCCACGAACCATGAAAAATCAAAACCCTCGGACCCCAAGTGGGGTGGGTACCTCCATACAAATCGGGATCAAAATGAGAGTTTCTATTAGAAATTTTTTTTTGTTTCCTGTACTATCATTTTAAAATTTGGACGGTTTAAGATTCTGACCCATATCCACCAACTGTATAAATTTCAAAACCCTTGGACTACTAGCTGGGGCGTGAAGGGGATTACAACTTCAGCATAGACAAAGTAATTTTTTTTTTTTTAATTTGTAAAAAATATTTTTTTAAAAATTTTTAAATTTCAGAATACTTTCATTTGGATCAAATGATTTCTTCCTCTCGTATCAAACCACTGCTGCTTAAGTTTTTAGAAAAAGTTATTATAGCCATTTAATCGGCTTTGTCAACTTATGGAAATGTATATACTTTTATCTGTATTCGCTGAAGGAAATAAATTTATACAATCCCAACAAGTACTTGATATATGAGTGACAAAAGAAAATGAGAAAATATGATTAAATTTTGCATGTTTTCCCAAAATTGTTTTTATTCTACAAAATTGTCAGGGTATTCAAGTAACAGCTCACTGCTCGAATTAAGCTCACAATATAATATACATTTTTTTGAATAAAATCTTAAAAGATCACAAAGCCAATGTTTTTTAAAAGTTGGATCATTGAATTTCTCGTTATTTTTTATAAAATTAAAACTTTTGGACAAAAATGAAAAACTTGAAATATCAGAATTGAAATATTTATTGTAATTTCACTTTCATGGTCACCGCTTTTGTTTGAATTATAACAAATAAATAAGACCACCAGAAATATGGGGAGATTTTTAAAGTGTATTGTAATTGTATGTAGAACTAAGATTATAATAACAAATTATAGTTTATTTATTAATATGAGCAATAGCGACAAAGACCTTCAGCTCAGAGGGAGAGTTAGGTAGGATTGGATGAAATTAGAAAACAGACTTGAGCGGGAATCGAAACCGTGAGTCGAGGATGTCAGCATGGTGCACTAACCAATGAGCCAGCGAGCCAGTCGGGGATATTTTAAATTTTTTTATTGATTAATTAAACTTGAAAATTTTATTGGTTTCAATTAAGTTTATATTGGTTAATCATTATATGTTTTACCATTTATATGAAGTAGAATTGGAAAAAAAAATCACTTTCACTGTTATTTATTTATTTATTTTTTTTTTTTTCAGATACTTGTACAATGGTGAAAGAAACTATATAGTATAGATTGTCTTAATCTTTGCATAGTTTCAACAGAATTCATATGGTATACCATGCAACAGTCATCATCTTTAGTCACTTGTTTGGCTTTTTCCCCATTATAGTTATACCTTCTATCTGTTATAGTGCTGCTCTTCTACATCTTAATACTTTGCTAATGGCCATAAACTTTTGCTAAGCACTTTTTCAACAAAACTTTTACAACCTTTAACAGAAAAAGTGAAAACTATTTCCTAGATTACTTATGTAAAAGAAGCACACAAAATTGTTCAAAGCAACTTGAGTTTTTCCTTTTCTTTTGAGCTTTGTTTTTATTGGTGTTTCATCGGTCATTCGTTGCTTGGTCAGTTTGGTGTTAAAAACAGGCAAATGAATAATATAAAATAAAAAAAAAAAATCAGCCAAGTGTGAGTCAGACTCACACACGGAGGGTTCCGTACCATCGTAAAATTTTTTTTGCTTAATATATTAAATTATGTGGATATTTAACAGCCTTAAAGTATACTATAATTAACAGCTTAAAAGTATTCTACAAAAAAAAAAAAAAAAAAAAATTGATAAACAAAAGGTTTATTTAAAAAAAAATGCTTCTAAAAATATGTGTTTTTAATATTTATTGTTCTACACACAAGTGAATTACACACTCTGTGAAAATTTCAACTCTCTACCTATTACGGTTCATGAGATAGAGCAGGAGGCGGACGGACGGACGGACGGACATTGTAAGCTTAGTAATAGGGTACCGTTAGCTCCCTATGGGTACGGAACTCTAAAAATCAAAGTTTTCCTTGGAAATTCTTTTGCATGTGAGTTTTCATTTTTCTTGTCGCATGTACTTAGATGATAAGTCAAAGTCAAGTCTGTCAAAGCTTCCTTTCAATCAAATCGCTCGAAATATAAAATTCTAATTAACTTTTAACAGCGTTAAAATGAATCAATCCCACTGACATGTTCAAGCTTAATAAAGAAACTGTTTCTTTTCTTTTCTTTTCTTTTCTTTTCTTTTCTTTTCTTTTCTTTTCTTTTCTTTTCTTTTCTTGTCTTGTTTGTATTTTTTTGGCGTATAACAGTTTAAATCAGGAATTTAAGTAAATTGGAGACTAATTATTCTTTCATGAAATTATTAATTTATTTACAAAGAGTTCGCTTTTCGAGTTTCTCTTTCTCCTTGCTCAACTCTTTCTCTCTTTTTATAATTTACTATAAAATATCACGTATACTTAATGAAAACGGTTTATGTCTATACTAAATGTGTCCTGTATAACAGTTTTGCAAGCAAAATTTGATTATATATTTGTATAGTAGTACTATCCTAGATAGTTTGAAGTGATGGTAACTTAAAGAAGTTTTAAAAACTTATTGCATAAACTTATTTTCAACATTTACTACACTACAACTAAAACAATTGTACAATATTAAACAAAGTAAAGCAGCTTAGATGAGTTATCATTATATATCTATAAATTCTACATAATTTACTCATATCTCACATATGATAAGATTGAGATTTTTACTACAATAATTTTTTTAGTTTTTTTTTTTAATGTTAAATTCTCTCTTAAAAGGCTAATCTTAAAAAGGATCTCCGTATGATATACAAAAAAAAAAATTAAATTAACCCAATTAATTATTTGAGTGATTAAATTTTTGTTTTTTCTTTCCCATTTAACGTATCTTAAGAGTACTTTTGTATTTGATAGGAGTTATAAAATGTACTTGTACTTGTGTTTCACATTATGTTACCAGGTGTTTTCATTACTTTACCTGCAAAACTACTTAAAATTCCATCGATTTCTTAGCTCTTTTCGAAATAAGTTTCCATATAAAATATAAAAATTCTATGAAATAGATAAAATTGGAATCAAAGTAGGTTTTTTTATCGCTTTAATATCGTTTGTAAAATGTTTAAAATAAAATATAATTCCAGGTCAGTTGGTATTACAAACTCGTATGTTATTTCTGTTATCATTCCATTGATGTTAAGGTCAAGATTTTATTACAAATTAACATATCGCTATCACAAATCCCTGCTGGTCCACGTCTGTTTAATAAACTTTGCCCAATTTCTTTCTGTAATTAGAACACAGCAGTTCCAATCTTCTCAGCTTTTTGCTTAGGCAGATTTGAGAACCAAATATAAAGCAAAATTAAAAACTATGTCGATGGATAAAACAATCAGTTTCATATATTTTCAGTCTGTAGAAAATCCTTAGAATTATGAATTTTGGTAGTAATTTTGCTAATTTTGAGATAACACAGCACTATTGCATCGTTTGACTGTTCTTACCTATGTATTTCTAGGCGATCCAATATGAAGCCACCAAAAATGATAGAAAACTTTGGCCAAAGCAAAATAAATGCGAATAATCTATTGGAGGACTTAATCGACAAAGAAATCTTGAAACATCGTCAAAACTGTCAACAAGCGTTGGAATCTATTCAGAAATCTTTTAAGTTATATCCGGAAATTTTAGCAATATGGTTAAAGGTTTCTGAACCTACTAAGCTTTTACAGGCTGCAAAAATAGAGCAGTCCAATTTTTTTAAGCGACGTGAAAAAATATTTCAGGGTCAAATGGTGATGCGACCATTGCCACAACCACAATCACCGAAGCCAGAGATACAACCACAAGCATTGAAGACCGAATTTCTATTTAATAACCGTTTATTGAATCCGAATAGTGTTAATCTTAAAAATATTCTTCTAATGAAGAAATATGGAAGATATTTGTATAAGTTATTCTTCAAGTGAAGTGAAGTATCTGACGTGGTTACAAACAGAATTTAGTGATAGAGCATCTGACGAGGCAATAAGGAAAAGATAATTTTAATAACAATTTTGGAGAAGTGTATCGTCATTTAAATACTACTTTGGTGTAAAACAGAAACACAATTTTTTAGTATGATATTGTTTAAATACAAATTTTAAGTTACTTTGGTAATACAATTAAATCTCTGAATGATATACTTATTTCGGGAGCAAATTTATGGGCATTAATCTATATATATATCGACATGTATCGGGATATACGAATACATTGTGTCTTTGATAGATCTGTTTAGTAGTTTGTACAATATCTTTGACAAGTCGATTTGATTATGTGGCAGTTAAATTTATGTATATAATACATATGTGTATCTATTTTATGTATCTAAGTATAATCGATGTATAAGAAATTAGCTAATTTAAATAACTTTGAATGATTTTTCAAACAAACTTTGAGAATACTTATATGTGTATGGTAACTTTTGCACAAAAATTCAAAATAAATCCTTAAATTCACGTTAAAAAATTAAATAAATTATTGAGGCAATAGGCAACATATCCAATCTATGGTTTACATACCGAATTGGTTGTTGATCATAAGTGGGATTAAATTACTGGGGAACTTTCAATGTAATATATTTATGACGAAAACATACTCGAGATTAAAAATAAGTCAAATTCTTCGTATTAATCAGATGAGAGGAAAAAAGAGTGAATTTAAAGCCAAATATTACAGTTACTTGCATTCACAGCAACAGCACTTAACTGCATATTTCGTTATTTATTGTATTTCACTTAGCGACACAATTCGTTGAGAAGAAAATAACAGTTTGCGCATTACGATCCCAACAACAACAAGAAAATCATCATCTTCTGGGTTCCCAGCCACCAAGGTATACACCGAAACGAATGCGCCAACATGGCAGTCGGACATATCAGCATTGCCCCATCATTCATCTTTACTTTCACTAGCGCCAAAGACTTAAAAAACCGCGTTACCCGTCACATTCAAACGAAGAAATTTATGGAATGGGTGCAGTTCACCCACCGGTACTCTACCATCAACCCATCGTGTGAAAAAATTTGTCAACCTTCCAACTTAACCAGACGGACATAAGGAACTTTCATTTCTCATCAAAGGATCAGTTCGTCCAGCATGCCAGATTTGCGGGGCTGACCTCACCGCAGACCACCTTCTGAAGTCCTGCCAACACTTGGAGAGCTGTGGATCTCTATTTTTTGTTCCTAAGTCCCATCACATTTTTTAAAATCTCCTTCACCCTTAAACCTTCCTATATAGTTACATTAAGAAATCCAATATAAAAATTTAGACCACCGATGCCATTAAATCTCGAGTCGAAGGCCCAGCTGTTCAACTTTTTCGGTGGATTTTCCAAAAATGTATTGTATTGTTACCAGAACTAAAGATGTACGCAAAATTTCATCTCAATCGAATGTCAAAAAGGAGTCTAAATTAAGCATACAAGATTTGACCAACCCACGACACAAGCAAAACAAATTAAATAAAAGCTTTAAAAAATAAAAATAATTCTCAGATTGCCAATATTTACTTCTTTTAACCATTGTAGTACAATGCAACCTTAACAGAACCTACGTACGTAATCAAATAAAATTTTACATTTCTGTAAGGTGTCTATCATATTGTTTGTCTTATCGTCCCGAAACTTTGTATATATAGATAGCTAAGTTTCGTCTTTTGAAATCATAGAATCAGCTGTTGAGTTTTAATACAACAATCAATAGCCGAAGTTAATCAAATTGTTTAGAATTTCAATTCTGCAGAATAAAACTGAGCCGAGTTCGAGTTCATATCCTGCGGTCGTATTTATTTATTTATACATATTTGTTAAGTAAGCGGAGCGAATGATTAATTCACAAAAAAAAAAAAAAAAAAAAAAAAAATTAAAATGAAAAAAATATGAGAACACGCAAATATTCTGCAAACTCATTACTTTTATATTGTAATAACGTATGCATGTATGTTTTAACATCTCAATTTTCTTTAATCAGCTCATGTATTTTGCATTAAATTTTTTTTTTCCTTATAATTAATTATTTGTAATTAATAATAATTGAGGAGGTGAAAATAACTTGCTTAATATGATTTGTACCTGATGACAGTTAAATCATTGCAAATTATTTTCATAAGATTAATATAAGGCTTTTCCCCATTTAAAAGAACATGAATTGGTATCTGGATTTGTATGGAAGGTATCCCCTGCTAGAGATACAATACAGTTAATTCCGACAAATTTATTGCATATCGTGAAAATAAAGTTTCGTGCAAATTTCAACTCTCTAGCTCAAAACTGAGGGACTAGTTAGCATACATACAAACTTATAATACTATTCACTGTGCGAAGAGTATAAAAATGTCACATTGAATTAATTGTTATAGCAAGTTTCAAAGGTAAATGGCCTACATGTAAATTTTTTCATATTTTTTGCAGACACTATATGGAATGTATTAAAAATTGTGAATCCTTACGATTAATGTGAAATGTTGAATTTTAATGATTAAGAATATAATATATAATGTTTGCCATACTAAAAAATTGGAATAAGCGAAGTAGATATGCATCCATGTGGGTGGAATGAGCATATGGTAGAGGAAAGTGACATATATAATTCGTTCATGATCAAGGACTAGGAATAAACAATTTCAATAAACATCTAAATTTGGATACATACAATTTAAACAAGAATTCAGTAAGATTTTTTGCAGCTATGACTACACGAATATATGAACATCATCGGTTAAAATGCTTTGCAAGAATCTGTACGGGATGTTAAGTTCTTCATTAGTCTGTTTGACCCCATTTTGTAAATATCCATCGGTTTTTGAGGTAAAGGACTTCCCGACCGTTCCTCGTCGTTAACCAACCCATTTCCATAATTTCACCATACACATATTTAAACATTTCTTTGGGACTTTTTTCAACTTACAACAGAACTTAATGTTAATACTACGATTTTCAAGATCTATGTGTATGTTTTACGACAAACACGACAAACACGATTTCACTGTAGCGGCTGTAGAAGCTTACTGAAAAGCCAGAACGTATTTAAATATGTCACTGTCAGTCTCAACACATAAGGCTATAAGTAAGTAGTTGCTTACATGAAAATTCGTAGTATTTATGTATATAGTCATAATAGCATTTTGACTTGTAGGGTATTAAAAATTTAATAAAACTGATATAAATGTTTTTTTTCTGTACATATGATGGATCCTTCATGTTTTCCACATTTCAGTGCACATTTTTGCAGTTCAAAAATTTCTGAATAATTGATCAAGTTCCAAATTGGACGAGTTACAAAGTGGACATGAGAGAAAGAAAAAAAAAAACAAGAGAATCTGACTGAATCAGGCACAAAGAGATACATAGTATGTAGTATAAAATTTAAAACAAAAAAAAGAAATATATACATATGTATTTATATATATATGATATTAAAAAAAAAAAGGAAGCAACAAATTAAAGAAAAAAAATATCGAACTATAAAATGTTTAAAAATTTAACATAAAATTGCTGCAAATTTACAAAAATTGGGTATTGGGTGTTGTGAGATGTGAGATGTGAGATGGGATATTCATTTTGAGTAAAGGACATTTGGGAGATGGGAAAGACAACGTTCAAATTGCATCAGAATACGACCAGAAGAACAAAGGCAAAGGCGTCGGTCGTCGGTCGTCGGTTGTCAGTCGGCAGTCATTACTCGTTGGATTCAAATGGCATTCGAATGCATGCGATTTCAATATGTTTTATATATATCGTTTTTTTATTTTGTTTTGTGTTTTCCACACATTTTATATGAAAATATATGAGAATTTCTTGTTTTACTCTTTTTTTTTATTTTTTGTACTTCAATTGCATGAAGTATATATCATATATATTATATATACATATGTAGCATGCGTGTGGAGGTATGTGCAATGCATTCATTGCGCTTCATTTGTTGCTTTCCTATAGAAAAATTATCGCATGCAAATTTACATTCAGTTGCATTCAAAGTGATGGAATGGAATAATTTTCATTCATCCAACATCAGATCAGCAACAAAGTTGTTTGTGCCCCATAGGACTGCATTCAATCAAACAAAAATGAAAGAAGAGAAAAGGAAAATATGCCTTCCATAATTATCATCATCATCATCATCATTATCATTATCATCAGCTTACGTTATGTGTGTTCAAATTAAAAAGAATATTGAAAGTATTTTATATGTGTTTCTCTCCAAACCAACAAAGAGTTTCCATTTTTATTATTTTTGGCCAACTTCTAGCACTCCGATGATCTTTGATGAAAAATCTCAATAGAATTATTGTGTCTTTTTGTAAAGAATAAAATCATTAACTTTACTGCCATCGAATATTATTATAAACAGCTTTTATTCAAGTTTAACAGACTATTGTCTGTTAGTTTTATGGTAACAAGGATATATGATATACACATTAACTTAGTTTGAAATCGTTAATATTCCATATTCGAGGTCAAGGCAGTGCTTATCAAATTGGACAAAATATTGTTCGACACATATGTATGTATGGCAAATTTGTCAAACATTCATTTCAATATTAAAAAAAATAAATTAAAAATTCTGTAGAAAACACTTTTCTTTAAAGTCCCACTTCAATAAATACTAAACAATCAAAAGCTACTCACACTAAATGGAGTGGACGTTTCAACACAGAGTGTAATTTAGCATCCGGAATTTTAATTTGACATCTTAAATATTCACATTCCCGGCCATTCTACTTGCATGGGTACAAACAAATTATCATATTCGTAGCATTATGGCGCCTATCCCATACTCTATATACCTATAACCTGCTGATTGCTACATATGCGAATGATACTGTGCTTTTAGCTATAGCTTACGATCCTTTGGATGCATCCAGATTATTGCAGCGACACCTTTTTTTAATTGAACCTAAAACAACATGGTGAACACTTACAAATCAGCTCATTTTACATTCACGATGATTCGTTGAATTTGTCCTCCAGTCTTTCTGAACAATGAAACCATTCCTTCAGAGTACACCGCCAAATACCTCGATTTACCCTCGATAAACGGTTAACCTGGAAAGCTCACATTAAACGTAAACGTCAACAGTTAGCTTTTAAAAGGAGAAAAATGTATTGGCTTCTTAAGCACAGTTCAAAACCGTCTCTGCGCAGCAAACTCTTCCTCTTACAAGACAGTTCTGAAGCCTGTATGGACATATGGAATACTTCGCACTCTAATCTTGAAATACTCCAGAGATTCCAATCAATGTTTCTTCGTAGACTTGTGAATACACCATGGTTTGTCAGAAATACAACCATTTATAGAGATCTTCATGTTCCTTGTATTAAAGATGAAATTGGCATATTCACCAGCAATAAGTATCCCGTCTTTAAGCACGCAATAATGATCTCGCCACAGGTCTGCTAGTCACTGATTACAACACCCGCCTATAATTAAGAAATTAAAATTCCGTGGTAAAAACTGATGGTCGCCGCTTTTTTCTACAATGATAAATTCAATCATCGTAAGCCCATGGTAGCTAAATAAAGCAACAAACGCTTCCAACATTGATTTACTGGAGTTTCATCCCACTATTTTCCGCCATTACACTCAGAATGCAACATCATCCAAGTGTTCAGTCATTTCTAAAGTAGCTACTTCGGCTGGAAATCATTTTCCCGAAAAGAATTCAAAGTCCCCCATGCTGTCGTCAATGTCACTACCGAATTAAGTATATACATTTGCGAATTATGTAACATAGCTCTTTTGAATGTTTTGTTTTTACTTCTCATATTTTTTTAAGTTTCTTTATGATTTTTGATTTTATAAGGTTATGACTTTTAATGGGCTGATGTAGAAATCATAGAGACAAACAAATAATAGATTACAAAATTATAATTATTAATCATAATTATTGTATCATTTGCTCTTCAAACTTTCCTTTCAGCAAATCAATTTTTTCATGAGAAACCAAAAATTCTTCAAATTATATTCTTGCTACAAATATTTGACTAAAATAGTAACACTTTAAAGCAGCGTCCTGGCCACGATCCTTCTCAAAATAGTAAGATCCAATGATTCTGACACCCACTAAGCCCCATTAAACTATGAATTTCGTATGTGTAATACTTAGTTTTGAAATAGAGAATTGTGAATTTTGAACATGTTTGATTACTTACGAATTCGATTCATCACTAAAAATGATTTAACAATAGAACGATGATTCACTTGCTACTATTAACGCCATTGCCCAATCAGGTGAATTCTTGTATCAAATGAATCAGAAATTTTTACACCGAATATTCTATGAAGTGCCATTTTAAAGGACAATTTTTGTAGAGGAATATAAATGTTTGGACAACATAATAACATAATTAGATGCGGGTAATAAGGCCTGTAGTCTAATGTGACAAAAATACAATTTGAAATGAATGTCGCTCGCAAGTAAATGGTGCCTCAAACTTGTAGCGACGCATTCATAAAGGCTCAATTCCAGACAGCTATTTATTGCAAACTAATATAGTTGCTAGCCAATTCACCATCTGCTCGTAAATTCGTCTAGTATCATCATGTTAGATAGTAACAATCTAACTGTATACACTTTACCCAGAAAATGAAAACCGTTCTACTTTACAAGCTTACTTACTGGCAATTAGTGCTCTCACAGACACAAATTCTCTCATTTTCAACGTGAATTGAGGCAGCTGCGAGTATTTCGGTTCTATACAAAACTGCGCTACTACTGAACGAGTAAAAAGCTTTGTGTGTCATCGTTACAAGCGCACACACCAACTTGTTCGTTTCTACACTCTGCTGCTCGCTGCTTACACACTAGCCTAGTGGAAACTAGCCTTTGGCTTGCTCACTGATGAGGCACAAATAAAAAGAAACCGTGCGCATCAAGCGCAAGTATTTTTTGTACTACATACTCGTACATATATAAGGTGATTATCAAAATTATAGGACACTTCGAAAATTTTACTGCCAAGTCTCACCAAATCTGTTTTTTTTTTATATTTTGACAAAAATAAAAATCACGATTGATTGCCCAAAGAATAATTATGATAAGCATCTTATATAATGTTGGGCTATAGTGCTCTATTATTTCATGCTTCTACTATCTTTGATGTTTGAATAATACATATATCATGATATGAATAATGCTATTTTTAGTTTTTTTTAATACACGTTGTCGGCGGTTATTAAGGACTATCTAATTTGACCATAAGTCCTGTTGATGCCAAACCCAAAATGAACACAAAATCAAGTAAATTTATATTTTAAGCTTCTCGGTTTAATATTAGAATATGTCTTTTTCTTATACACTTCGGTTGATTCTTGTTGACGCTCCTACTATAGCTGATGTTAATGTTACAGGTATTGGAGTTACTTACGTATGCTAGTGCTGTTGTCGCTGCTAGTGCTGATGCGCCAATTACTAGCACTGTGTGAACTCGAAGAAATGCTACTTGTACGAGGAAGACCTGCTATGATGACCACTTCTATATTTTCATTTGCTTGCTATTTGCTTTGCAAAACCAAACAATCCTTTTTATTCTCATTTATTTTATATCAACATTTGCGAAAAGAAAAGTGCATTTTAATATTTAATGGAGCAGATTCACTCTACATTCATACCATTATATTGTTTACCTTCAAGCACCACTCATGAAACCTGTGTATTGATCATTTGAACTATGATTATACCGCAGCCATTTTAGCGGACGTGGTGGCGGATGTGGAAATTCAGAGCTTGAACGGAGGTGCATGCGGAGGTGGGTTAATAAAGAAAATAAATTCGTTATTCAACTTTATTTCAAGAAAAAAAATAATGTACTTATTGGCAGAGACGCACGCGTGAGATTGCATGCAATGACAAATTGTAAATACATCTCCGTTGATATCAAGTTCCGTTGAAACTTTAATTTGAACACCACTGAGATACTGAAGTTTTATAACAAAATCCAGAAAAAATATCACTAAGGCACGATTTAATATTTTTCTTTTAAATAAATGACCAATAATAACATTACCAGCGGCTTTAAAGCAACTGATTTGTTTCCATTGAATCCACAGGCTATTTCAGAAATATCTTGCGCTCAGTCTACATTGACGGAAGAGGAGAAAATAAAAAATGTAAAAGTGGTAATAAATAGAACCAGGCAAGTTAGTACTGTCACGGTTGTGAGAAGGAAGAGGGCTGATGTGATTGACTGTGCTAAATGCGGCAAGGGGTATGATGAGTAGTGCGTCCTTTCATAGCGGATGATACAGATAATTTTGAGTTTCCTGATGGTTTTTAAATAAAGGCATTTGTTTTTATTTTTTAAACTTTGAGAATGATTAATATTGTACATATCCATTATTTTTAATCTGAATTACCAAATGTAAGAAGCGAATTTTGACAAGTAGTCTTTATCAAAAATCTCAGATAATTATAATCTCTTTTTAAGTTGTGAGTCAAAACGAAATAAAATAAATATCATTGGGCGCGTTCAGCAGAACCAATCGCTAACCTTTTCCCGATTATTTAGTAAGCGCTAACTGATTTGACTTTTCTGAATGCAGTGCTGACTACTTTAAAATTACGGCGTTGTTAAATGTGCGGCTTCGAAGTCTGGCGCAATTTAATTTGCGGCTTGGGAGTGTTGAATAAAAACAGCTGAGTAAGAAACGACTATGGATGAAAAAAGTAAGTAATTTACTAATTTGTAAAATAAAATAATTTAATAATAAATAAAAATATATATAATACTTATTTTTCAATCAAATAATAACAACTACTTCTTAAAAATAACATTTTTATTTCTTTGTTTACAAAAAAACAGCTGATTGAAGTCCGCTTAATTCAAGTAATCAAAGTATTTATATGATAGATTTTTCGTCAACCCAATCACTACATTGTGAATGATTTTGTGTATTTGACAGTCACAGTGAACACCAATCATTCGGAAAAAGTCAACGATTGGTTCTGCTGAACGCGCCCAATATCTACTATTGTTTTGGGAAGGAGAGTCAGGAAATCGTCTTCTCGTGTATTTAGTAATATAATAAGGCTTAGTGACAATGTTTCTAAAAATATTTAATTTTGTTTTTGCTTACGGCAGATTTTGTCATTTTCTATTAATATTTTATAGTAATTCATTTATAGGATTAATTAACATCAAAATTTCTTAAACATTATTATTATTATATATTTGGGATACATAGTTTTTATTTTATTTCAAATCTCCCACGCCTACCTTACATACTCGTATACGTATACGAGTATATCAGCAAAGTTCGGATGCATAAATTTTATTAATATTCTTGCCAACATTTGTTATATTTTACTAGCAATATACAAAGTGCAAATAATGTGAAATTTTTAGAACAATAAAGTTCCTTAATAAAAATAATTGGAAAAATAAATCTCATTGACATTTATGAGACACATACAAAAATATATCAAAAATAATAATAAAATACAATAAATAATACTTATAAAGTCTTCGAATGCTTCTTGCAAATACAATACATATAACGATCTACATACTACATAGTAGATGCAAATATGCAACACCCAAAGATAAGTACATATAAACAAAGGTGCGGCTATAGATACAAAAGTATCTACAATCAAATAAATATAAATTGTATTTTGATTATTAATTTTATAAGAAGATTTATTATTATTTATTTATAAATTAATAAAGCATTGTAGTATTATATTGTATATTTATTACTACATATTATTGTTGTTATTATTATAACAATTGCCATCACATGTGTCGGATATATTGAGTGATTAGGTAAGTATCATTGTAGAAATGAATAAATCACAACACCTTTTAGTCAATCAAGATTAGTCTAAATATATTTGAAATACAAGGTGGTTGTAAAATAACAAGACTTAACACAAGCTGCAACTCATTGTGTTAAATTTTTAGTATTATCTCCTTTAATGAATACTCTAAATCTATTATACCTGCAATGTGAGTCGCATACAAATTTGTATTGCTCGAAAAAGTGTTAAAAGAAGTTTTCTGTAAGCTATTCCAAAATAAATTCAGATTTTCCTATTCATGGATCATTCATTCTGTCATGAATCTGTCTTGCTTTTAATTCAGACTTTACTTTGGGGCTACATAAAAATCACATGGTTTTAGGTCATGCATTAAGCTTGACTAAGAACCTCTTGGCTGACAATTCAACCTTCTTGATATAATATTGTAGATAGGCTTCTTACAAAAAAAAAATAAGACTAACTTTAGCTATGCTGAAGTTGTAATACTCTTCACGCCCCTCCTAGTTGTCCGAGTGACTTGAAATTTATATCGTTGATGGATATGGGGCAGACAATTATAGTGTCCAAATTTCGATTAAACAAAAAACAAAAAAGTTTTTCTAATAAGAACATTACTTTGCATCCAAGTAGTGGCCCGATGGTCTTGAAGTCGGAATCTTATAGTTTCCAAATTTCAAAAAAAAAAAAAAACAAAAAAGAAAAAAGTTTTTCTAATAAGAACTTTAATTTGGATCCAGGTTTGTATTGGGGGTACCCCCCCTTATTATTCCGATTTGGCTTATTCCAACAAATAGACTGCGTATGGTAAAAATAAAAATCCGAGAAAAATTTCAGCTCTCCAGTTCAAAAACTGAGAGACTAGTTTGCATACAAACAGATGGACAAACGGACAGTGTGTTACAAACTTCATGACAAAGTTATTCTTACATATTTCTTGTCAATTTCTACATTTTGGTCAGAGCGGAGAAAATTATCGATTTTCTTAATGTATTTTTTATCTCAACAGTAAGTTTCCGCCAGCTATGTATTCTGCTAGGATATGGATATCTTCTTTGTTTAGAATAAGGAGTCTCTTTGTCTATTAGATCGATATAACTTTCCATTTTTGTACAATATGTGCCCCTTATGTAGTCCAAAATATGGTTCGAGACCTATTGGCACTAAGCAGTTGAATTCTATTGTTTTACTACTTACCAGGTTATTATCATAAGAAGGGCTCGGATGTGAACTCAATGGCTTGTATAGCCACTTGCCTGATGGATCGCATTTTATTTTTGCAGAAAAATATAAAAATATTTTGGCAGATGCCTGGTAGCACCTTAGATTTTAAAAATTTGTCCCCAACTTCTTGGTTTTTAACGAGTATTAATAGGCTTTCATTCTGAAGAGTCGAAACATATACAAAATATTTGCTTAGAAGGTTATTGGCTTGATGAACAGCAAATCATGAGTAGTCAGTAATTGTTTTGTTTTTTTTTTTTGTTTATTGCAGATAGAGTGGATTATTTTGGATTTTGCTGAAAAATTTCAGGAAGATCAGGAAACTCTGTTTGGAGTTTTTGGTAGAGTCGTAGGTCGCAGTAGCTAGTATTCCAATAACATTAGGTGCTTTATTGTATAATTTACCCAATTTAATAAAATAATAATAACATTTTGACGATGGCCGGTAATTATTATTATTATTTGTTAATTCCCCAGTCTCCAAGAAATTTAGAAAATTTGAATAAAGTACAGCAAAGAAGAAAGATGAAATAAAAGAAAAACAGAAAACAAAAGGCCAGAGAGAAAATTACCGCTATGAATTATTTCAAAGTGTATTTTGGTATTCAATGCAATGATCTTGGTTTGGCACATGTTGCATGCATACGATTACTTATATGTAAGTAAATACAATACATACTTAATACTTATCAGAAGAAATTGAGTGTATTGAATTAAAACAGATAAACCAAACCAAACCAAACCAAACCAAATCAAACCCAACCGAACTAAATCTTCGTTGAACTGATCTAAAATGTATGTGTATGGTATTATGCCATAGGCGAAAGCAAGTTCTTGACAAAACAAAGTTGTTTGCAAGCATTGCATCTGTATGCATAAAGTAGTATCTATTTATCTACACATGTATATATATATTTACTTATGTATATGTATATTGTAGTAAGTATGTTAGTGGATATTTATGCATCTCTATGTAGTATGTATATATATATAGTTTCAATATGCATAACTGTGTGTTTCTGTTCACTTATGTAATTAAGTGTCTTGTTAAAACGGAAATGGAATTTGATTTTGCTTTTAATTTACATTAATTGCAGATGCATTTATAGCTCAGCACAGCTCAGCTTCAACTCGACTCGACTCGACTCAGCTCAGCTCAGCTCAATGCAGCACAGCAGTCCTCGCACTCAACTCAACGCAACTCAACTTGGTACAACACTCAACTGAATGCGGAATTGCATAATATGGCAATATAATCATGGTATGGTATTGCATTGTATTGTATTGTAGTATGGCATGGTTTGCTTTACTTCGGTTTCGTTTGGTTTGGTTTGGTTTGGTTTGGCACGCAGGACGTTTCGATTCGATTCAGGACGACGACCACTTAGGGACACGCGCCATACTCACACATATAAACACACAAACATATCGTTTGCCAATTGTTGTGCTTCATTTAGATATCCACTCATTCCTCTTCCTCTTTCACTTTCTCTATCACTATCTCTCACCATGAATCTATATACGTGTATGTATTAACGCGCTCCTTATTTTTGCATATGTTATATTGGTTTATTAGATATTTATATGTTCATGTATATGTATAGTAATCCATGAGTTTACCTCACACACTCCTTTACACACTCAATCTGCCTCTCTTTCTGTACTCGTATACTATCTGTGGGTTTCTGTGTCGGTCTGTATCTGTGTGTCCTAGTTTTGTGCTTTGTGAACGCCTGAATCACACAATCATATTCTTAAAAACTGCACCAACAACAAATACACATACATATAATATTTTATTGTATTTAAATAAACAAAAACTAATCCAAGATCATTTTGAATGTATTTTGTAGGTATGATGACATGATTGCCAAATAATTTCTTATAGAATATGTATGAAATGCATATCTTCATAAGTTGGATTCAAAATGTAAAAAAAAGCTCAACTGTCAAAAGTTTATTCAAGTTGCAGTTACATTTCCATAGGAATTTGTGTCCAAAAATGCAGTTAAATGGAAGTTAGACGTATATTGTAAGTACCTCAAAGTAACTTTGTCATAGTACCTAGATCATAGATTACCATGAAAAGAACATATTAAAACGAAAACCAACCAACATATAGAATCTTATTGCAATGGAATAGAATATTATGCATAATCGCTCGTCGTATATAAAAGTGAAGTTTCTTCAGCTGGTTCTGTTTAAAATCAGTGAATGAATCGCTTCGCGATATTTTTGCTAGGATAATCAATTGAAGCATTCATTTAAGATGCCTCATATCAATTGAGATATGTATGTTTTACTTCAAGTGAATGGCAGTCGTATTGAAATTGTTACTTTGTTCTTTATAAAATACTAGCGTACTGTCAATGCTTCGCACGATTTGTTTCCTTTCTTAGCATCACTACGATATATTCTCTCTTATATACTTTGAGTAGCAACAAAGAACACTGTTTGGGCTTTGGGGCTTGATTGTCAGCGAATGTATTTCAATTCGCACTTGTGACTTATCAGTAAAAATAAAAATCATACCTCCAATTAAAAAACAACAACGGATTGCGCAACTGTTTTCAGCCGTCGCGCAAACGATAAGTGTCTTACATACGGACAACTACAAAAACGTAACGGTTAAAGGAAAATATAAGAACTTTAATCAACAACAATGACATTGTAAATAGAAAAAGAAAAAGAAAAAGAAAAAGAAAAAATCAAAACATCAATAATTTAACCATGGCAAAACATAACAGAAATAACTACTATGCAATTCTCAGTGATCTCAAGGGGTGCGACGAGGAAGTGCTCAAGAATTTCGAGCATCAAGTGCATACTAACAACAACAGTGAAAGTGAAAAAGCTGTAAATACCACTCCCGAACGGGAAAAAAAAAATATCCCACCAATTAATATGTTCGACATTGATTCCAAACAAAGCATTAAATTAGTGAAAAGTGATCTCAAAATAAATCAATTTCAAATTAAAGAATATTATCCAAACAAACATGTTATATTCCTAACAAACCTCGATTTTTTTTTTTTATTTATTGGATCTTCTTTTTCTTTAGAAACTAACAATAAGTAATAGAATCTTAACATAATTTCTAGTTTATTACTTTTACTTCACCTCCAGTTGGAGGGAATGTATGTACTAAGTACCCTTATAATTAAAGTTGGGCTGGTAGGTCATTTCTCCTAAGTCGCGTCTGTGACCTTAGTCGAGTGAGTGCTTTTGCTAATGGATTCCGGTGCGTGTTTAGTTTCTTAGCATAAATAAGCTTTATTTTGGCTATTTAATTTTTTACTGTTGGTATATTAAAATATATGTAATCGCTCGTTTTTAAAAAACCAAGGGGTTCCAGTTATGGTTCTTAATATTTTTGATTGCGCTTTTTGAATAACGTCCAGATTAGAGGTGCTTGTATTAGAACATAGCTGAGAACCATAGGTCCAGATTGGCTTTATGATGCTGTTATAAAGTAGAACTTTATACTCAATATTTAGTGGAGATCGGGAGTTGATAAACCAGTGAAAGCTGTTGTCTTTCAGTTTCATTTGAGTTCTCTTGGCTTCAATGTGTTTTCGCCAAGTAAGTCTTCTGTCAAGATGGCCTCCGATGTACACAACGTTATCTACTTGTGGAATCATAGTATTGTTAAGAGTTAGCGGAGGGCAAGTGATTCTGTTGAGTGTGAAGGTATTGTGTTTTGCCCATTCACTTTTATGCGCCAGTTGGCTAACCACTCTTCGACGTTTGATAGATAGCTTCCCAAAACTGATGTTGCATGCATCTTACAACGAGATCTACTTAATATTGCGGTATCATCTGTAAAAGTATATAGTGTGATATGCAAAAGTTTTTGCTTTCTCTTCGTCACTCCTTGCCCATTTGCCATTTTCATCCCTTATCGGCGTGTCAACATTAACTGGCGGTTTTATGCGTTTTTGGACCCTCCACAAAGGAAATTTTGAGCTTGTAGGCGATAAGTTGGCTATATATTGGCGCTGGGCAAGCTGATCCTTAGAGTTTGAGGCTTTGCTAAGTTCACGAGTTGCAACTCTTAAGCGATGTTCCGCGTCAGGAGACCTTAGGTTTTGCCATTCTCTTCTATCTGACTATCTATGTGCATAGCATAACAAGTTTTGATTGTAGAAAATCAGGCCTGGTGGTACATGAGGAGTTGAATGATGGGCTGCATGAGTAAGAATTGAACTTAGGTTATCGACGGATTTTTCAATATCATACTCGTTGCTTATTATTGGACTCCGTTCGATTTGAGTACTAATGTATTTCCTGTATTTAAGCCAGTTGGTTTTATTTGAAGATAATTGCAAGGGGTCTTCTCCGATTTGAGGTTACTCTAGTAAGCTGAAGAGGATCGGAGAGTGCTCCGACGACACATCTGCTTCTGGTGTTACTAAGCTGCTAGGAATCCTTCTGATAATGGCGATGTCTATCAAGTCAGGTATTTTTTTAGGATCTGCTTGTCAATATGTTGGCTTACCAGGGAAGACATAGTTTAATTTGTTATGTGTACAAATAAGAGTGTTGTACATTTTCTTTACCTTGGGGTTTGCCAGTCGGGAACCCCAGTGCGGGTGTTTTGCATTATAGTCACCAGCGGCAAGGAAGCGATCTCCTAGGGAGTTAAATAGTTGTATCAATTGCGCCTCTATTATAGCAAAACGTGAAAGACAATAAACTGCCGACAGTGCAATATCTCCTCGTTTTGATTGCAGACGTATTGATGTAGCTTGCATATGTTTTTCCGCAATTCCTACGCCAACGCAATTCCTAATGGCGTACCATAAATCCTGCCTGCCTACGAGACTTGGACGCAAGGTTCCCATGGTGGAGTAAGGACAGAGAGTTCTTTAAACTAGCCAAACTCGCTGACTGCGAAGAATGATGGAGAGAATATAAAACACTACTATCGCCTTACAAGAAAGAGGTAAGGAGAGCCAAGAGAAGCTCCTGGCAGAACTTCTGTGGTAATTTGGACAAGAGTTCTGAGGCGTCGAGACTTCGGAAAATACTTGCCAAGTCTCCTATAATCACTTCACTAATCCGCAAAGACACAGGCGAATGCGCAAAAGACGGAAAGGAAACGCTGGAGACACTTATAGAAGCCCACTTTCCTGGCTGTACGGAGGTTTCAGACGTAATTGTTACAACACAGGATTCATTAAATGAGGTATGTGAGGGTCTGATTACATCGGTTAGACTGGAAAGGGGCTTAAAATCGTTTGACCCCTTTAAATCCCCGCTAAGACTAAAGGTAACGGAACAGTTTATACAGTGGCCTTATGGCCACAGTAAGATACACGAAGATTTAATCAGTAGCTTGGACAATGTTATTCACCAGGCCAACTTTAATGGAAGGTTTAGTGTAGTAATAGAACATAATGGGTGGCAGGGGGACTCCAGTTTGGCTGTCATTCTTACAACCTGTTTACAGACGGTTCTAAAATGGCAGAGGGAGTGGGAGCTACAGTATTCTGTTCAGAGCTTGACCTTAAACGGTCATATAAGCTTCCAGACTACTGTAGCGTGTTTCAGGCCGAGATTTATGCGGCTACAAAAGCAGCAGAATTAGCAACCGAGTGAACTCCTCTCAACTTTCAAATAAATATCTTCATCAACAGCCAAGCAGTTAAAAAGGCAATAGCGGCTGTGATGACAAACTCCAACTATCTTCAACAATGTAGAACCAAAATTGCCGAACTCTGTATCGACAGATGCGTCACCACATTTTGGGTACCAGGGCATAGTAGAATTGAAGGGAATGAGTAAGCGGACGCACTCGCCAAAGCCGGCGCTAGCCAACCTGAGGTAAGTGAGTCATATATACGTCCCTCTCCGTCCACGTTAAAAACGGATATAAATAAATGTCATGAAGTTCATCTTCTTGCTTTGCTGCATTGACAGTATCATTGCTTCGATGTTTTTTGTTGAACCTTGAGTGTTTTCGGGCGCATTATTTTCTTGATGTAGCTCACCTGTGGGAGCAGAGCGAAAGACTGAGCTAATATACCAACACATGAGGGGAGAGTACAGGTATTTTTCCCAATCACGGGTCCAGATTTCAAGGCATTAGCAAAGGATACCCCTGGGACAACAATGCCGTATGGTTGGTATGCACAATATTATTACTAGGTCGAGGACCAGCACTCATCATCCTATTGTTCAGCTGACTCTTCAGGTTTATAAATACTATACAACCTCTATAGATTGCGGTGTGGTTTCCGCCACAGTTGCTGCATTTCTTCAATTTTGGATCCATTTTATCTTTGTTACGAGTGGTTGAATTCACCACAAGCGGCGCATACAGAATGTAGCGTGCAGTACGCTCTTGTGTGGCCAAACCCCTGGCAGTTAGTACATTGGACAGGAGTGTTACGCTTTTGCGGCTCCTTCACAGTAATTATACGATGTAGCAAGTAAGTAGGATGAACTGCATTTTTCTTCAGTGGCATGATTTCTGGCTCAAGTTAAACTTTAAACATGGGTACTTTTTGCCTATTGATATTGTTTATCACCACTTTTGGTTTAAATTTTTTTTCAAGCAGCGCACTCTTTATTTTGTTGGTATCTTAATAAGCTTCGATGCCTTTGATGACAACTTGCAGGCCCTTCGAACTCTTCAATTGGTAAGTATATTGATTGTTTTTGACTCAATTATATAGTTAAAAATTTTCATAAAATTCTCTTCGATGTAGATCTTCAATTTAGTTTCTGCTATGTTCCGTTTTTTAAGTGAAAACTGTCATTGCCGATGTGTTGAGTGATCTTTCGTACGAGAACACTCGGGCTTTGCTCTCGTATGTATATTGGAGACGGTTTAAACTTTTTGACTTTCAATGTTCCTTACTCAGAATTTAAGGTAAACCCTTCGAAGACCGAAAATTCCACAGTGTAGAAACTTCCAAGGTTTCTTCCACAGCGCCTCTAATTGTCATCTTGCACCGAAATGCGTTAAGGGCAGTGAATCGCACAAAATCGAAAATTCCCCTAGCGGAACTTCCACGATGAAAGAAAAAAGTTTTGCGTTTTGTGCAAAAACACGGTCATCCCGCATCATATAAAGGCATCCCGTATCATATTCTTAAATAAGAAAATAAACATAATACAAAAACTATATTATTTTCAAATATCGCGAATCGAAGCAATTTGCTCTACAATTCTTGTCAATTTTTTTTTTTTTATTATTATTTTATTTTTATTTTTTCTGCTTATTATTATTATTAATATCATTACCTATTATTATAATTGTTTTTTTACTATTGTTATTACTTTTACCATTAGTATTATTATTATTATTACTATTATTATTATTATTATATTATTAATGATAAATATACTTTAATTATTTTCAAGTTAAGCAATGTTTTTATATATTATTTTAATTGAAGCCTCATTATTTCCTTACTGCTAATGTATCTCAGTAATATTATAGTTATAATTAGTTCTTAAATGAAATTTTATATTTTTTTAAGATACACGAGTGCTCGACTAGAGACTATGCATCATTTAAAATTTATGTAAACTATTGATTATTTTAGTACGTAAATAAATAGAAAAAAAAAATCAGCCAAGTGTGAGTCAGACTCACACACGAAGGTTTCCGTACCATCGTACAAGATAAAATATTAAAATATGTGCATAAAAGTATACTAAAAATAACAGCTTAAAGTATACTACAAAAAACAAAAATTTGTTAAACAAAAGGTTAAATTAAAGAACAATGCTTCTAAAAATGTCTTTTTTTAATGTTTAGTATTTGTCGTTCTACACACAAGTGAATTACACACTCTGTGAAAATTTCAACTCTCTACCTATTGCGGTTCATAAGATAGAGCAGGAGACGGTCGGACGGACGGACATCGTAAGCTTAGTAATAGGGTCCCGTTAGCTCCTTATGGGTACGGAACCCAAATAAAAATTAAAGTGATAATTTAGTTCATTTTGTGTAGTATACATTAAGGAGTGAAGGTTTATTTTAATAACCCAGATCCCGGGAACGGGAGCACATATCGGGACCAAAACTGTCCTATGTTCAAGCTGGGAACCAACAATACACATTCACAAAATTTCAATGCAATCAGATGAACGCTATGGCAGCGCATAACATACGAACAATTTAAAACAAAAATTTGTATATGTAATAGTGTATTTGCATTAAGCAAGAATCGATTCTTTGTTGAATCGACTATTGAATCGGACAACAACCATATGGAAAAATGTCAGTTTTGGAATCGGCTTTGAATCGTAACAGGGTTGGCAAATTTCTGTTAGTATTGGAAAATTTTCGCTAATTTCCAACCGGAACTGTCATTTTTGATAGACTCTCGCTCCTTTTTTCTTTCAAACCAGAACAAAAAACAGCTGATCATGGCACAAACAATTTTAAGAAAATTTCAAATTGTAATTTTTTTTCAAATATTTATAAAATAAGAATACGGCTGCCTTTTGTTGTTCTTTTTCCGCTGAAAGCACAACAACAGCCAAGATGAAATTGAACAAATTTGTTACATCTTCATGAATGAAGAACCTTAAGCGTCATTTCCGGGCGCCATTTCACATTCGTCGTCATCTCATGTCTGCACCTCTCTCCAAGAAGTAAGAAGTTCGTTGTACGTTGGGAAGATGCAGCGTGAAAACGCCAACGGTACCAATGTTTATGTCGATATCCATCGCTCCGAGGTGTCGTTAAGCTGAAGCTCGACAAGGATCGAGGGCCCCGGCAAGGGTCGTTTGGTTGCTTTGAGCAAGGACAAGGACAAATATATCGAAAAGACTGCCGCTCAGCCCATGGAAGCCGCGTAAATTTTGTACTGGGGAAATACGTTCTTTTAATTCTTACGTTTGGATGAAAATAGTGTAAAGTGTGGGTTGGATCGTAATTCGCGAGAAACGAAATTTCTTTTTTAATCAAGAATATTTTTTCTTAAGTTTATGTTTAAAAGGCCTTAAAGTTTTGAATATATTCGTGTTCGATGTTTGTACGAAACTTCACTTGCTTCATTGGAACCAAATTAGGAAAGAACATATCCATAAACTGACAGTAAGCAGAACCACTGCAGGAGTTACACGTAGAGAACGAAAAGAAAGAGCAACAAAATTTGGTTGAACTTCTATGACAAAATAAAGTAATACAAAAGCGACAGCAGCAGCAGCAAAGCGAAAACAACAACAACAGCATCAAAATTAGTCCGTTAAGCATTAATTATTTGTTTTATTAAATCATGTGTTTGTTGTTTTATTAGTGTTAGTTTTACATCTTTTACATACATACTTCGTTGTGCGGCCGACACAATCGACCGCATTCTAGAAAAAAACAATTTTTTTTTTTAAGTGCTAATAACTTCTCTGTAAACAATGTTTTTTGTGAAAACTCTACCATGACGTGATAAATGGCCCTCATCTGATGTCTCAGAAATATAAAATCGCAATTCATTGAATGATCGAACTTTACTGGCGGCAACATAAACATTGATGATGTTTACAGGTTCACAAATTAAATTATTAGGTATTTCAACGATATCCGAACCGAACTGAGGAAAAGCTTCCATTTCACCGTTACCAAGTGATATAAGAAACTGAACAAATTAAATTTCATGAGGAAGGGCCCTCATATTTCGAGTTAAAGTGATGAAAGTTTCGAAATTCAGACCACGATGTAATACAATTTTCTATGAGGGTAACACGTGAACCATGAGGAACAACTGCAGGATTTGTCTAAAATCACCGCATAACAAAATTGTTTTCCCCCAAATAATTTGTCTCTTTTCTCTCCCGAACTCAAGTCTCTCAGCAATCTATCAATTAATTTCATAGCATAAAGAGGACACATTGAAATTTCATCGATTATAATCAGTGACGCAGAATTGGGGAATTTACCTTGACTACTGTTAGGACTGATATTTGAAACTGAATTTTCTAGTAATAGAATTGGTTATTTGAACACATTGTGTAAGGTCCTCGTACCGATGAAGAGAGTAGAAGCGATACCGCTGAAAGCTGTGGGTACACAACGAAGATTTAATGAATTTCATTTACGAATGATTTCTGTTTAGACATAAGTTTTCCCTGCGTGAGCCGTTAAAGTATCATGATTGAAAACTTCTCGTAAAACACTATCTACAATATTACGTTGTTCATCATTAGCGCTATTAAACATATCTTGAAAAATATTAAGTACTATCACTGAAAACAGAATCAACAGGGAAATAAACAGAGATTGGATGTCCAAGTTCTTGACATGAAGTATTATGAGTCTGGAGAATATCATCGATTATTAGAAGAGTTCGATTATAAGAAATATCCTGACTGTAGTCTATAAGAAAATCTTCACTCATATCATCTTTGAATTCATTCCATAAAACTAACACATTCCCTGGAACATTCAAACCACAAATAAACCCAAAAAACTTTCAATTGTCTTGGAGAATTAGTTTGTTTTACTTCATTTAAACATTCACGCCATTCGTTGTCATTCGATGCAATTCATTTGCCGAAGCAACGTTTGTATTCAATTCAAAGAATGCTAATAATTTGGTTCTAGGATCTAGGATTAGCTACGGCCTGTTCTACATTTCCTTCTCTAAAGAAAGTATTTTGCCTTCCAGACAGGTGGCAATCAAGCATAACAATTGTATGAGACTGATAATGGATTGGGAATTCAAATATCCTCCAAGCAGCCTCAATTTAAAAAATTTCGGATCTCATCTATCACGATTTCATTTGGCCCAACATTCTCAACACCAAATTCTAAAGTCGCACAATCATAGCTTTTATAAACATACTTGTAAATATATTTAACACTCGTAACAGTCCTGCTTAGCTAAAAGATACGGATTGTATGGGACCACAATTTTATTATCAACACTATGCCCACGAACATCAACAGAAACACCATAATCATGACGTCTATATACTGGATAACCATTCACACTATCATGAGTACGTTCTGAGAAATCTTTAGGAACATTTTTAGATCATTTTCCTTCCCGCATGCACACTGAATTAGGATGAAGAACCCCGCAGGAACCATGAATCATATGACTTTTTACTAAGTTATATAATCTTGGATGAGTATGAGGGTCAGGAATTTCAGCAGAAACAATTTTATCAATAATTTCAATACTATCAACTGCCGAATATCTGGAATATCCGAATTTTGAATACGCGAACAGCAATATCAGGTTGAAAGGCCTTAGCTCCATATAAGGTTTTGATAATTTCGGGCCAATTTGGATTACATGTCATAGTTATGAATAAAGAAGGTTTTCCCTTTCGCTGTACAATACACATAGCATCTAAGTAATTCTGGAACATATTTCGTGGAGAACCTATGAATGTGGAAGGCAAAATTACTTTATGAACAACTCTAGAATCATTACCATTTGGATTTTGATTTACATAAATCACTTAAGTTATTACGAGGGTTGCTACTTAAGTCTTGAGATATGGCAACACCAATGTTGATATGTCAAATCTGACATTGGTACCGTAAAGCTTGTCGTTTTTAATGATAAATGTACTCAGAACGTTTTGTCATACGAGTGCTATTTGTATTGTTTACAGTAATTTGAAAAATTCGTTTCGGCTAAAAAATGGAATTAATTCGTAAACGTTTTCGTGCAATGATTTTTTATGATTTTCGACGTGGATTAACTCAACAAGAGTGTGCCAATCAACTCGCTTCGACTTTTGGTGATGAAGCACTATCCAGCGCCACCGTGTTTCGCTGGTTTTCGGAATTCAATCGTGGTCGTAGTTTTCTCCAGGACGAATTTCGTGAAGGTCGTCCAAAATCGGTTGTTGTGCCACAAAACATTGATGCTGTGCTTCACGTGATAATGCAAGATCGTCATGTGACATATTGTAAGATAAAGACATGTTTAGGCATTAGTTCCACTCGCATAGATGTAAAGTATGTTTATTTAAAATAATAAGTAAAATAATAAGTAACAGAAATATGGTTAAATAGATTACAAAACAACATCAACTTCACTTCCACAAATATACGACCGACTTCGATGTCTGCTCTTCAGCGACTGTCATCTCTCTTGTCTTTATCCTTTTTACAACTGTTCACATTCACTGCTGTTCTCACTCACTGCTGCTCTCTCTCACTGCTGTTCTCTCTCACTGCTGCTCACTTCCTTACATACATTCAATATTGCATGAACATTTGGCCGTCAAAAAGATTTGTTCGCGTTGGACAACGCATAATTTGACAATCGCGTAAAAAAAGGCTCGTGACGATTGGTGCAAAGAAATGTTGAAAAAATTCAACCGCGGTGCTTCAAAAGACGTCTATAAGATCGTGACAGCTGATGAATCATGAATCTATGCATATGAGCCTGAAACTAAACAGCAGTCGACTGTATGGGTCTTTCAAGATGAGCCAAATCCAACGAAAGTTGTTCGCACACGAATAACCGGACATGTCGCCACCGTGCCATTAGAGAAACGTAGAACGGTTAATTCTGAATGGTACACCATTCGAATTGATCTTCATGGAGAATATTTTGAAAAACAATAAAGGCATTTTTGATGATACATATTTGTTACTATTTGTTTGTCTCAAAACTTAAGTAGCAACCCTCGTATAAAGGTCAGCACGTAAAGCAGCCTGATTTTGTTTAATGAAATGTAATCTGGTACTTTCAATTCGAACGTACATATCAACGATCCATTAAAGAAATAATTTTTGGGAAGAATGCAGAAGACTAAAATCATCTCGAATAGCATAACATGTATACTGTAACATAGTAACTTTGTTTCAAGGAGTAGAAGAATCAGAAGTAGAAGCAATGTTATATGATATATTTACATGCCAACCGGTATTACTAATAGGTAACAACAAAGGATATTCCAAAGGATCTAATGAAGAGTCCAAAACAGAAACATTGTGAAGTTCTCGTGAAAATTTCGGAAAAACAACCATACCTCTCTCAAAAGGCGGTTCACCGTCATCGCTTCTAAAAATAGCTGCAACATCAGTCTGAATAGCATCGTTGTATCTACGAAGATCACACTCTTTATTCACCTTAATTATCATGCAAACATTACCAGTTGTATTTTCAGGACGGTGACAATATTCAGCCATTGACAAAAGAAAGATAGTACAAATACATTTACACGATCTAACTCATTAGCTAATTCATACATAATAGACGCATTACATCCATTATTGGCTCTAGCATTCAGTCTATGACGTACAGCAGTTTCAACGTAGTAAAAATAAAGCTGTGGATATGCCGGGTCACTACCATAACCCGGAGTAATTGGAGCAGATCGGTGGTCAAATACGTCATGAATCTTAAAATGATAAATTCCATTCAAAACTCTGTCATCTAATTTAAATTCAGAACTTATCATTGTCAATACAGCATTATAAGAACGGATATTATCAAAGTAATTCTTGGAGCGTTGTTTAATGACATTGTCATTTGAGTTCAAACCTTGAAATAAATTCATAAAAAGAACATTCTGAATGAGGGGTGGTGATGCAATTTTTCCCTTATGACAACACAAAGTAAAAGTGCTAGTGTTACGTAAAGTAATTTCAAATTGAAAATGTTTTGCTGAACAGAAATCACAACGTAATATTCAAGACCCACAGCTAAAAGATTCGAAATTACGGGGAATTAAATTCAATGCAATTTTATACGTTCCATTCAATAAATCAATATCTTGGTCGTTTGAAGTACTTGCGATAACATTTCTAACTGATCTCATTTAATTTCTGTGGCGTATAAGCTGATTTCTACCAGTTAAAGTAGGTCGGTAAGTGTTTGTAGAAACATGGCTTCGTCCAGATGTTCTGAATTCCGAATTGTTTAACAATAATTACTTAACGTTTAGGAAAGATCGATTTGATCGCGTTGGTGGTGGAGTTCTGATTTCTGTTAGAACTTTTTACTCTTCTGACTTGGTGTCCATTGATAATATTGATGACATTGAGTTTACTTGTGTAAAGATTTCATTTTCCAATTCCAATTTATTTATTACATGTTCCTATATACCACCTACTTCTGATGACTCTGTTTACTTATCACATCTGACAGCTATTAAGAAAGTTCTGTCTTTTATCAAAGATACTGATAAGGTCTTAATCATGGGAGATTTTAATCTTCCAAATATTTTTTTGGACAGCCTCGGATAATTGTAACTCTGTAATATCGTCAGTAAGCTGTGAGTTTGTCGATTCATTGCTGGATCTTTCCTTTCAGCAAGTAAACTACATAGCTAATAACATTAACCGAATTTTAGATTTGGTCTTTACCGACAGCACAAATGATGTTTCCTTGTTTCGAAGTAATCCTCTTTCCATTCCAGAGGATGCTTATCATCCGACTTTGGAATTAAAAATCTTTCTGAATGGGTTTGGATTTCGTTCCAATAATCCTTCTAATTTGCTTTCTACATCAAGACGTGTTTTCTGCTTTAAACAAACTGACTTCTTTAAGCTTAATTCTCTTCTTACAGCCACTGACTGGTCTTATTTGTATTCATGTGATGATGTTGAACTAACTGTAAAGTTTTTTTATACAACTATGAAAAATCATTTCAAATTATTAAATTATAAAAAAAACAATTAAAAAATAGACTATTTAAAAAATTTAAAAGGTCCAATTTGTCTGCTAATTATACTAAATACGCTGCATATCGCTATAATTTTCAACACCTAAACAATTTCTGCTATCAGTCATATGTGACACATGTCAAAGAGGATATTAAAAGAGGTCCTAAAAAGTTTTGTAACTTTATTAATATGAAGCGCAGGTTGAATATATTCCCATCCTGTATGAAATTAAATAGTGTTGAATGTTGCAGCGATGAAGAAATTTCCAATCTTTTTTCGAACTTTTTCCAAAGCACTTACACAAATTTCAATAATGATTGTAATAGTCCATACCCATATCATATTCATCAATTTAATCAATTTAATATGCCAGTTATTGATTGTGATACAGTATTTCAATATTTAAAATCATCTATTTTAACGTTTATACCAGGTCCAGATGATGTACCTAGTTGTCTTCAAAAGCGATGTGCTGTTGCTTTGCATAGACCAATCTGCAAATTATTTGACTTATCTCTGAATACCTTTGTCTTACCTAATATTTGGAAGCAGTCCCATATAATCCCACTCCACAAAAAAAGGTAGAAAAGCTTATACATCAAATTCCTCGGGAATAGCTAAACTCTGCGCTATTCCGAAGTTTTTTGAACATATTATCACCGATCAGGTGAATCATTTCGTTCTTCCTTTATTAAGTTCTTCACAACACGATTTAAAAAAGAAGCGTCCAACTACAACCAACTTATTAGAATTTACTTTGTTGGTCAATTGTAGTTTTTCACAACAATATCAAATGGATGTCATTTACACTGATTTCAGTAAAGCTTTTGACAGTGTTTGTCATTTCGTACTCCTCAATGAACTGAATACCTTTGTTTTTCCTCCCAAGTTAGTTAGCTGGATTACATCCTATCTTATGTACTTCCAGAACCCAAAGAGTTATTTTTAAAACAGCTATTTTTAAGACTATTCGTGTAACTTCTGGTGTTCCTCAGGGTAGCCACCTTGGCCCATTATTATTCAATATTTTTATAAACGATTTGCCATCTGCCATAAAGCATTTTAACGTCTTAATGTACGCTGATGATGTTAAGTTATGCCTATTTATTTTATCTCAGGTCCAACAAATGTTTCTTCAAGAAGATCTTGATTCCTTATCTCAGTGGTGCTCTAAAAATTATCTTTCGCTTAATTGTGACAAATGTAAAATAATGTCCTTTTACCGCAAAAATTTAATTGTAAAAAACTACCACATTAATGATTACACTCTAGAACGCGTCACACAATTCAGTTATCTGGGTGTGTTGATCGATCCAAATCTGCATTTTGGGTCGCATATCTCTAGTATCATCTGTAAAGCTAGAGGTGTTTTAGGATACATTAAACGTTGGTCTAAAGAGTTTAATGATCCTTGCACCACCAAATTATTATTCACTTCATTGGTTAGACCAATACTTGAATATGCTTCATTTGTATGGGATCCACAGTTTAAAAAGTATAGTGATTGTATTGAGTCTGTTCAAAAGCAATTCTTGCTTTTTGCACTGCGTCACTTACACTGGGATCCCAATATAAAACTTCCATCTTACCAAAGCCGACTTAAACTAATTCGCCTCCCGACATTATCCAGTCGCAAAACGACTCTTGGTGTCACATTCTTGCACAATCTAATTGTTGGCAGCATCTTTTCCCCTTCCTTGCTTGGTAGTATTAATTTCAATGTTCCTTCTCGGGTTACTAGGAATTATTCTCCTATACTTGTTGGTACATGTAAGACTACTTATTTTCAGCATCATCCTTCTCGTTTTTTATGTCAGTCTTACAATCTATACTATGACCTTGTATCTAATTCTATTTCTTCCGATCATCTAAAATCTAATCTCTTAGCTCTCCTTAACACATAGTATCATTTTAACTATTTTAACTTTATTTAAATTTATCTTTATAGTGGTCCGATTCGGCTGATTCACGAACTTGTCCGGCGTTTGGTAAAAAGAAACCAATGTACAAAATTTCAGCTATGTAGCTCAAAAACTGAAGGACTAGGAGTGCGAACAGACGGACCGACGGACAAACGGACATGGCTAAATCAACTCGTCTCATCGACCTAATCACAAATATATATACTTTATGTGGCCTGCGATGTCTCCTTCTGTGTGTTACAAACTTCATGACAAACTTATAATACTATTCACTAACTCGACACAAAACACGCGGGAAATTTTAACAAAACCTATTTATAATGCACAAAATCACTGGTTGACCGGAGTCAAAACTAAACAGAAAGCTCTTCTTCTTATTATCAATTTTGGCATATCGAAGAACAAATTTTATGAATGAAAAAACGATGTCTCCGTTGCACATCTCTTGAACACACAGTCAGACACAGCCGTTGATATTGTGAGCGCAGTAGAATGGGAGAATAGAGAAGTTTGTGTGTCACTATCTTCTGTTCTGTTGCTGTACGCTCATCGGTTGTGTAAAACCATGTGATTGTAGTTGTACAGAGATGTGCAGTTCTCACAAAGATCTTTGTTGTCTCTATCGCTGTCATGGATAATGTTGTTGTTCTCATTTGTTTCTTCAGAGTATGCAAATTCTTCTTTTTATCACTTTCTTCAAAATACTCGTACATATAATTTGTGTGTTATTTCGTGTGTATTTTGTTGTGTTTTTCTACGAAATTATAAAAGTTGGATAAATGGCTCTTAGAAGAGAGCATACCCAACAACAAATTATGTGCAATTTTTAATTGTAATTATTTTTAAGCGAGTACATACTAATATACATATATAGAATATAATATTGAGAATATTTTACTATTTTTATTATCTAATTATTGTACTTTTCACAAATATGTTTACACAAAGAATGGCTCGCTGGTTCAATGGTTAGTGCGCCAGTCTGACATCCTCGAGTCGCGGGTTCTCGATTCCCGCTCAAGTCTAATCCTGCACTTTTCTAATTTCATCTCCAATCCTTCCTAACTCTCCCCCTGAGCTTTTTGCAGGCATTTGTCGCTATTGTTCATATTAATAACTAAATAAATTATAATTTGTGATTATAATCTTAGATCTATATAAAAATAAATGTTTACACAAAACATAACATAACATAACAAAACATGTTTGCTGGAATAAAAACAAAACAAAAAATTAACAGTCTATGAGACATGTAAACGACGCGATCTGCCCATAGGCACACACTCATCACACCCCACACCTACACTTTATTTATGTCTGCTTTGACTATTTCATTCTTGCATTCTTTTATTCTTCATGTGCAAAATATTTTGTATTACTATTACTACTATACATCTCTGCTGTGTATATAACGAAAATAAAACAACAACAATAACACAGCTTCACGCAACTGATAAGCGTACTGCAATCGAACAGAAGAGAGAGGCACACAAACCTCTCTATTCTCTCATTCTACTGCATTCACAACGTCAATGGCTGTGTGTTGTTGTTGTTGGAAAGAGGTTATCTTTAACACATTTTTGCTCCTATTTTGATAAAATGAGAGAAAAACAACTTTCAATTGGTGTATTTCTTTAAAAAATCGGTTCAGTGGTTTAAGCAGGAAAAGGGTCACAAATCAATGTTTGCCGTTTAATTATATAGATTTTTGATTTGTTACTTTTTGTTATATTCACACTAAGTTCATACATAAGGGGTCATCCACATATTACGTCACACGATCAACTGTTAATTTTATATTTTTGTGTTTTTCGATGTACACATTTGACTACAAAAAGAAGAATTTTGTCATTTAAACTTTATATTTTTTAAATAATACTTGAGAAAAACTATGTATATTATTGTCGAAATCACCATAATTTAAGCGAAAAGCAGAAAAATTCTCTTCGTGGGATCAACGCAGACCGCACCTTAGTAACTAGCAGTTTGGAGCTCAGTCGAGGCTCAACGCGAACCAAACTTTTTTTTTAATTTTCGAAAATTCTGGTTGTAGACAATTATTGATCCAATCAAGCATTACCGGATTTCTTGAACTCAACAACAACAATTTAATTTTGTGTAAAACGTGGCTTAAGTTTTTTTGGATTTTTTGTTTTTTGTTTTTTGGACAGTTTTTTTTTATAAGCACATGTGTTAATGTTAATTATTATTTATTTCGCTTTAAAATTGTGGTTCAAATAAAACAAAATCTTTAAGAGAACGACACATTACAATCGTTGAATAAAAATACAGAACATGATTGCCCTCAATTTTAAGCAGAGTGAAGCAGAACGTATGGGTGCCTTAAGATTATTATCCCTACCAACGAAGAAATTCTTTGGCGATACCGAAAGAATAAGTGGTATTTGTGGCGATAGGGGGTTTTTTAATCAGTGACGATGAGGGTCACAGTGAGAACGGGTTCGTCACAAATCCTCTCAATAGAAATAACACTGTTAGGTGGTTGAAAAAGTTTCATTTATTATTTACTTAGATACTTGTCAACTATGTTTTAAACAAAATATAAATTTGGGTTCACTAAAGCTCCACTATTTCTGTTTATATTGAATTATTGAAAAACCCATCAAAGAATGCGTTTTATTTACGCTGTTATAGATTAAGTATTATTGTAGTATGTAACTCTCTCACACTCTTTCTCTCTCTCTATAGGTTTAGATAAAAATCAACCTTTATCTGGTAGTTTTTATAAATTCTATAATTAATGAGACAACGAAAAATGAACGAATCTTTACTTGAATTGGAATTTTGTTGTCCTGATTCGCTTGTGAATTGCAATATTCATTCAATTGTTCATTCATTCACTCATACATTCATTCATTTAGTCACCGTTGCCATTCGGTTTAATAATTGTCAAAATGGCGGCTGACGTCGAGAGCAATTCGCCACGAAAACAGCGCGTAACTGTCCAACTTTATCCAACTGTTCATTGGTTATCCATTCGTAACTGTTAATAATGTACGATGACGATGAATTGGGCCTCCTCAGAGCGCACGCAATCTGCCCAAACCAAATGACCGAGGGACGAACCACACAGCCAACGACCGACCGATCAGTCGATTGACTGACCATCCAATTGCCTTTCTTTCCTTTGCATATTTCTTTTACAGGCAGTACATCATTCTCGCCACTCGCTTTCTTCCTGTCTTGTTCTTTTTGTCAGTGTCACCGCAAAACTGTTTTTCCGAACATATGTGCGCGGCTCATTTGGGGGCCTTTGAAGTGAACGAACGATGAACGAATGGACGGATGAACGGATGAAAAAGGCACTTTTTGCCTGCTCCTTGATGCTGTTGCTTTCAATGATTGAATCATTACCATTGAAAGAATTTGGTATCATCAGGCTCTATGATGTGCGCTGGTGTGCTCCGGTGTAATGTGGTATGGTTTGGCACTGAGAATCAGTCGTCGAATGCTGACATCAATTTGCAATTTCAATTTAAAATTTAAAACTACAAAAAGCACAAAAGTATTCAATTCCATTGCTGCCGTCATTTAAGGACAACGTCAGCCAACCAACCAACCGACCGACCAATCGACCAACCAACCATGATGTCCTTGTACGGCTAACGTTTGGTTCCGAATGCAAACTCAAAACCTTAACGCAAACGCGGACATAGACTCCATGTAAAGTTGTCAATTTGTTAAGCCTTTTTTACGTTTCTACATAATTCGATTCAATTCGATTTTTGTTTGTTGGTTTTTTTTTTAATTTTTTATTTTTCGTTTTTGTGTTTTCTTGTTTTCATTTCACAACTCAGTTCAGTTAAGCCTACGTTGGAGGACATTGGACTTCTGGACACTTGGACTCTCTTTCACTTTGGCTTTTACTGTAACTCAACTCGACAGGACTTGACTGGACTGAAATTCTGATTCAATTCGATTCAGTATCAGCATTATGTTTTTTTATTCAGTTCGTTTGGCAAGCATCCATATGGCGAAATACTCAAAAGCGACCATGTAATTTAATTTCTGTTTCATCGTCGTAGCCTTTTTTTTTTAAATATTTTGTTTCTCTTTATATATACATATGTATACACATACATAGTAGTATATAGTATATATTTTTAAATTTTCTCTTAATTTTGATGTCAGCATTAATTTAGTTAGTTTTTATTTAAAGAAAGAAAAATAGATAAATTACAATTTATGCCCGTTTCACACTACTTAAAAATTGTTGCTTTTTCAGCGAATCTTCACACATAGGTTTCGCTTAAAAAACAGTTTTTTTTTTGTTTTCTTTTGGTTATACATACAAATGGATAATTAAAATAGTCATTCTTTGAAAACTATATGATTGGGAACAATTCGCAGTGTATGCAAAGAATTCTTGCAGCTGCCTTTTCATTCCTGCTACTTATTTTATTAAAATTTAAAAAAAAAAATACAATATAAAATTTTCTTCAAATTGTTTTGTGCAATGATCAGTTGTTCAATGTCGAGAATGACCAAAAAACGGCGGAAATTAGCAAAAACTTGGCAGCACTACTGAAACTTTGCCAGCCCTGGCTGCTGCAATTTTTGCTTTCACTTTTGCAGCAGAAAAAATGTTGCTTCAAAATTCCCAAAGCAACCCTGAAATTCTGTCATTTGCCTGTTGTTGTTGTAGAAATTTAGTAACTTTTTGAGCTGCTTATAAAAATAGGTTGGCTCTGCTCAGTCTAAATCGGGCATTAATAGGCCAAAAAGAGTTGGTTTTTATTAGGGCTCTATTTTTAAGTTTTCCGTTTACAGTTAAAGTTTCGCGTGTTGATAGTTTATATTTTTACTTGTGACATCACAAAGCTTATGACCCCATTCCTGTCACAGGTGGTCACATTTCGTTGTCCTCCTCCCACCACCCAAACGTGTAACGTAATATAATATATGAATGGTCCCTTATGATAAGAGGATTCTTGTATATGTTGTACATTAGAACTCCTAAAGAAAAACAAAACCAGTAAGTGGAAGTATAACTTTGGCTATGCTGAAGTTATAAAACTCTTCTTCTAATTATTGTTCTAAGTTCATGTTTTGTATGGGAGGTACACCTTCTAGTGGTCCGAGGGTCTTGAAATGTACATGGTTGTTGGACGTGGGTTAGATACTTATAGTGTCAAGAGTACAAAAAACAAAAAAGTTTGTCTACTAAGAATGTGAATTTGGATCTAAGTTTGTATGGGAGGCACCCCTTCTGGTAATACGAGGGTCTTGAAATTTATAAGATTGCAAATCAAAAGTCACTATAACATACTTTTATGACCAAAACACAAATACTTAGTTTATACATTCAATATAATAAAATCATTGACCGAAACTGTTTGTGCGCATATCACGTAAAAGTCAGTCATTGAATTGAAATTCGAATTACTGAAAGATAAAAAGCTTTATTTTGATTAACATATAACGTTTATATCATCAAAATCGACCCATAGAATCGGGCGAAATTGGTGGATCAAATTTTGCATATAAAGCTTAGAAACATGTATTAAAATCAGTGAGGTAGTCTTTGACAAACATCTATTTTTGAAATGTGAGTCACAACAAAATATTATAATAAAAGTCATTCTTTCTATCAAAGCCGATGTTTATGAAGCATTGCCGGGAAGTAGCATTGCACCCCGGGACAGCTAGTACATAATAATTGCATATTTCAGCATTGTACATATTAAAAAAGATACAAATTATGAACACAATTTACTATGATGGTTAAATGCTTAACCAAGATAAAATCTTTCTTTGTTGTTACAATTGATTTTCAATTCTTTTTGTAAAGATGTTAACACATACACACATATAAATTTCAGACATATGTGCATACAAATGTTTGTACTATGTTCTTATGTATTGAATATGCATTCACAATCTCTTAGGAATCGATGAATTTTTGAAATATGTTCGCAACTACAATGATTCTTTCGAATGTCGATTGTAAATGAATGTGAATGTGGTGGCCTCATTGTGTTAAGCGGCTTAAAAAAGGCTAACTTATAATATTCTCTCCCTCCCTCCCTCCCTCTCTCTCTCTCACACTCTCTCTCTATCTTTCTCTCTCGTATATAAACTGAAATGAATTCAACTGAACTGGTTAATTGGTACATTTTCTCTTAATGAGAATAGTACAATATAAAAAATTAAAAAACACAATTTGGTAGTGGAATTTTTAAAAGTTACAGAAAATATGGAAAATACAATTATTTATCACTTTAAAGGAGAGAACTAATAAAGAAATGAAAGAAGAGAAATACTTTTGAGACTTTTACCATGTTAAACATTTTTCTTTTTCTTTTAATGGACCACAATTGAGGTTAACCAATTGAACTTTTCATGACAATACATACTAAATATTCTTAAATACTCAACTTAAAGTCTTCTATCCAGCAGTTTCAGTTAACAAAATGATGACAAATTGTTGTCTTATGTTTTGAGTATTTCAAATATTATGTCAAAAATTTCAAAATGTTATTATTGAATTGTCTTCATCATCATCATCACCATTGACATTATTTCCACTCTTGAACATTTCATGGGGGATTTATATTATTTAAAACAATTTATGCATGATTAACAGCATGACAGTTTAAAATAATCCAAGACAATAAAGATGCACAAAGGGACAGAATGGAAGTATTTCCTTTGGTTAGATGAGTTAAGCTTTAATTTTGCTATGTAACCAAATTGAACGTTGAGAAACATTAACAAACAATGATTTTCCGTTTGTCCCCACACACATTTTAGGTTTCAAATTCAACAAAATTTCACGTGTCCTTGTCAACAACTTTGAAATATTATATATATGTATATATATGTATGCACACGCAAATGAATGAGTATTTATACAATAATTATTAATATGTATTTATTTGTCTGTATGTCGGTTTGTTGTGTTTGGATATTTAGTAATATTGTCATATGTACAGCCCAAAATGCCACTGGAACCATTTGACTCCGATTTTGGTTTTTGTGGCCAACTGAAATTTATATGCCCAGACATAATGAACTTAATGCATTTGCAGCACGTTCACTTCACCTATAAATTTGACTTCTCCTTTAACTTGCTGCCATTCTTCTTCATACTATTACGCAATCTAAAGTTTGTAACATTGTAGCAGTCACTCCTTTGCCATATACTTGACATAACTTATTGCAACCTTAGTATGCCCATTATTCCATTGAGTAATAACAGCAGTTCTATATGACCAAAAACAAACCTGTCCTTCTCATGTTCTTGGTAGCTATACTCTCGTTCTCTTGTTCATTTAACTATAGATATGTCTGTTCGTCTTTTCAACTCTCTGGCTTTCTCCTGTCCCATCCCAACCCATTCTATTGCATCTCTTCTCATTTCGTCTCGTCTGTCTAAATTGCCACAACTTATAATGCTTGAGAAGGTCCTTTAGGCATATTCAACTGACATAGTTGGAATCTTCGTCACTGTACCTGCTTTTGCTCCTACTAAAGTTGATGATGCTGCCTTGCTTGTTGTCATACACTCACCCACCAACTACTCAGTATGCATTTCTACATATATACATACTTACATACATATTTTTTGCATTTCAGTGTGACTGAGAGAGAGAAAGAGAGATAGGGTTAAGGGGTGACAGGGCGGAGAGTTAGAGAATAGCATGAAAATCATATTATAAATAAATTATGCAATTATAATTACACAAGAAAACTACTTGGGGCGAAACAAGTTACACGCAGCCACACAAATGAACGGACAAAATATACATATGTGTATTCCATATATAAGTACATATACATACGAGTATATATATTGTATATATATATATATATGTGAAGTAATAGAATATACAAAGAGTGAAACAAACCGACTGTCATGCATTGTTGAACCCAAGAAAGGACTCACAGGACAATTTAAAGTTTTCATGTTGGCCAATGTCTCATCGTCGTCGTCGTCATCATCATCATCATCATTGCCATCAACATCATCCATCGGTTTCCTTGGTTGTTTCTTTCAACAATTTATTCAATATTCTTTCAATCTCTAAAATATTCTTTTCAACTCTCTAATCGTTTTGTACATTTCTCTTTGTTTATTGATATCCGCTTCCTTTTTCTCATTAGCAAAATAAAGAAAACTATCAGTTCTTAAGGAACAAATATTTTTAAAACTTAACGACATCGAGAAGCTGTAAGTTCCATTGTGATGCCTGAAATTAAAAAGGGGTAATGAAGATGACGGTTCCTTATCATTAATTTGTCACAAAGGTCGCACAGTAATTGTAAATTGTTACGAAAAATGAGTGTTGGTGTATAATCATGAAGTTTTCTTGAGATTCTCAACTATAGAAACAAGCGTTATTATTACAGAATAAGAAAGAAAAGTCATGAAGACTACAAAAGGGAATATAAAAAATAAATATAAAAGAGCAAATATGAAATTCGTGCAAGGAATTATGATGTCGTCAATGCGATCACATTGCCATTACCAAAATGTCTACCTCATAAGGATATTACTATACAAATATGTTCCTTATTCGTTTGTTTTAATAGAAATTATTGTATTTTTAATATTATATCTATCATAATATCATTCTGCAAAATATTGTTACTTCTGTAATATTCGGTATTTGATTGATATCAGGTTTGCATTTTGCTTACTATAGTGTATTTCCTCTGCAACCACAGTATCTATTGATGGACAGAGATTCATCTCTTATTTAACTTCTCTTATATACCATTGCCTTAAGAATGAAGGCTTACAAATCAAAATATACTTATTTACTAATCCTGCCCGGAATCCATCATATTTGACTTTCGTTCACTATCCATTTTTTAGCAACCACATTGATAGTTCTTTCATAACTGCATTGAATTTATTTTTGCTAAATGTAAAAAGAAAAATATGTTTAGATCTTGTTTTGAATTATGATTTTTTCCAATAAAAAGACTTTCAATTGCTGATAGCATAGAAATTGTGAATTCATTTTATAAAAATTTCGAATCTCTTTCATTAACTTAATGAACTTTTAAGCATTTTATTAGATTTTTGATATAGTAGTTCGAGGAATCGAGCAAAGCTTCTTGTTGTAAATCAAGGGTGTAGAACCTTTTTGGATGCATGGGCAACATTGGAAGAAGACGTGGTGATTTGGGTTGCGGCCCATTAGCAAATCTAAAGAAGAAGAAAAAAACTTGTAAGGTGGCGACCAACAAAAAAGCTTTTTTTTCCCTGTGTGGCTGAAGCTGTAGTGCATGGTAGAAGTATACACAGATTCTAGTTAATTTGCGACTGAACAAAAACAGAAAACAGTGTTGTAAAGTGTCATTAGCCACAAAAACCGAACTAAGAACTGCCAAAAATTAGTGATTCTCTGGTGTGATTTTATGTGTTATTTTATCTTATTTGTGTTTTGGAAAAATATATGACTATTTCTGTTTCTGTTCTATGTGGCATCAAACAACAATAGACAGAAACAAAAACTAAATTCGAAATGGGAGTTTGGACTCTGTTCCTGTTCTATGTAGCACAACGGCTATTCTTCTCTTTGTTTGTTACTTGGGTCGAACTGGACCCCATATATACTTGCCTTGGTCCGCATGCTTTAATATATTCATTCATTAATAAATATTTAACAATGACTTATCTGTGAAGCCATTATTCGATTATTTTTGTAACTTTTTCATTTGAATTACAATATAAAAAGATTTAAAACCTATTAATTTATATTGGTGTAATATAGTATTTGATGTTCAGAGTATATCAAATTTGGCTAAAAACACTTACCTTTTTATTAAAAGAATTTTCCGGAAAGTGTGTAAAAATAAGGTACGTGAAATTTATTCGAAAAAAAAAAACCAATATCTTTTTTACAGTACGTTAAAAGTTGTTTTTTCTATAACAACAACAGGGATATTGAACAAAATCTTATAAATCTGCGTTTATAAAAAAGCAATTTTTACGTAAATTGTAACTCAGGTTTTTACTAAAAACAATGTATCCCTGATGGTAATTTTTAGGTAATTTTCGATTGATTTCCATTAATTTTCATTTACAGTAAACTGGAAGCATTCTTTCTCCATCTTCAAGAAATTTTAATATTTTTTTCGTTATTTCAGATATCGTCGAATCGAATTTCTTGGCATATGAGATCTTGCAGGTAAAAAACTTTCACAGAATTAAAAGATTTTCGCAGTTGAATTCAGTTCTATACCAGAGAGGAAACATTTATAAACTTGACTATTTTGAGTTAATATAATGACTTTCATCCACCATTATTTCTAGGAATCTAAGCATGGTCGATGGTTATAAGTATCAGCGCGACGAGACGAGTTGATCTAGCCATGTCCGTCTGTCTGTCTATATGTATGCAAACTAGTCCCTCAGTTTTTGAGGTAGAGAGATGAAATTTTGCACGGAGCTTTCTTTTTATCATATGCAGTACATTTGTCGGAATCGGTCCATCAAACTAGGGGGGTACCCCCATACAAACCAGGATCCAAATGAAAGTTCTTATTAGAAAAACTTTTTTGTTTTTTGTACTATCGACTTGAAATTCTTCTTTCTCGTGCACTCCTTTTCTTAGTCGCTTTATTTTAACGCCACTGGTTGTTGCCACTTTTCGCAATTCACTTTTCCTTTTACATATACGACCTATCTTGGAAAGGTCGCATTTGTATTTTTCGGCTAAAGATGTTTAGCTCTGTCCATTGTTAACACAATCTATAATATTTAACTTTTTTTTTTTATTGTTAAGCCAGTTAGTCTTTTTCTGCCCATTTTTTCTTATGTTTTCATTCAGTTTGCAATAACATAACTGTCAATTTGCTACTCACACTACTTTACGAAATGGCAATCGATAAAAAATAAAAATAAAATAAAAAACTAAATGATATTATTACGTCTGTTTTCTGCACGTAAACGAAATTTGCAGGTAAGTGCGGTCGCTGCTAAGTGGAATTCAATATGTAAAAATCGAAATTTGTAAATTTATTGCTTTTGTTCGTATTTTCATAGATTTCATAATGTTGCTTCACAACATTTTTTGGCAAGTTTGTTTGTCTATTGGCACCTTCTATACCCATATGGCATACAATGGAAAGCTGGTCTCACTATCATAAATCTAACAAATTTTCATACCATATTTATCAGGTCTTGATGGCGAAATGGTACTCTGCCTCTGAATGGAATCAGTTGCCCATCTGTGGTCAAGTTGTTTTCTGGCATATAACTTTTCTTAATTTGTGGTTATATTCTAAATAAAAAAAATATAAAAAAAGACTAACTTTGGCTATGCCGAAGTTGTAATACTCTTCACGCCCAAGCGAGTGGTCCAAGGGTCTTGAAATTTATGTTTAGTGTCCAAATTCTAAGTCGATAGTACAAAAAACAAAAAAGTTTTTCTAATAAGAAATTTCATTTGGATCACGGTTTGTATGGGGGGTACCCCTCCTAGTAGTCCGAGGGTTTTGAAATTTTCATGGTTTGTGGATATGGGTCAGAGACTTATAGTGTCCAAATTTCAGTTCGATACGTCAGAAATCAAAAACTTTTTCTAATAAGAACTTTAATTTGAAAGGGGGTTTGTATGGGACGTAACCCCCCTAGTGGTTCGATTCGGCTGATTCACGAACTTGACCGGCGTTTGCTAAAAAGAAACCCATGTACAATATTTTACCTCTCTAGCTCAATGTGAACTGAAGGACTAGGAATGCGATCAAACGCATTAAACAGTGAAAATGTGAAAATTCGAGCAAGTAATTGTATTGTGGAGAAATCGTTAAGATAAAATTTTATAATTACAATTTCTACATTAATATAATCTTTATGATTTTCACAATTAACTAGTGAGTTAAAGTCTGGATCATTGCACCAACCATCACTTCCAAAACCAATGTCACTAAACTATTCTTCTATTTCAGTAGTTGTTATCACTAAACTATTCTTCTATTTCAGTAGTTGTTATTAAAGCACCTATAAGCGACCAGTCACAAAAAATTCGTCAACAACTAAACACACAAACAACTTGTCAGCAAAAAACTTTACTCTTTGCACGAAACAAACGGAATTTCGTATAAATGAGATGAATTCCGTTTCGTAGGTAGCACAAGTCATCAAACCAGAAATCGTCGATGAAGTCTATGGAATGATAATGGACGATCGGAAAATGAAAGAGTGAGGTTGCTGTGGCTGTAGGCATGTCAACTGAGCGAGTGCATCACATTTTACATAAATATTTGGAAATAAATATGCTATACGCGCGATGGGTCCTGCGATTGCTCACACTAGACTATAAGCGCAACCGTGTGGCCACTTCAAAAGATAGTTTGGCGATGTTCAACCGCAATCCGCACGTGTTTTTGTACCGTTTCGTAATCGTGGACGAAACATTGATACATCATTACATAAGAATGAACCAATGAACAGTCAAAGCAGTAGACTTCTCAAGGTGAACGTGCATCAAAGAAAGCCAATGATGAATACTTTTCAATTTGATTTAATCAAAATCGTCCACAATTTCGAAGAAATATGTCTATATATAGTGCATTATTGCCTATAATTTTCTTTCCGAAATATATAAAGATATATGAAATTTGAATGTATGTAAGTACTTACAACCAAAAGTTACTTAAATTTTTTATTTATACAATATCATACTAAACATTTTGTTTCTGTTTTATACCAAAATATTTAAATGACGATACACTCTTCCAAAATTGTTATTAAGATTTAAATTTCCAACTAGCCATTTATTTCTTTATCTTTTCCTCATTTCCTCGTCACTTCCTTCTCCATGTTGCCACGTCAGATTCTTCACTTCACTTGGGGAAGAACTTAAACAAAAACCTTCCATATTTCTTCATTACCTTGTTCGCGAAAGAAATGGTATTAGGATTTATTAAACGGTTATCAAGTAGATAATTGATTTTCACTGGTTGTGGTACTAATTTCGATAGTTGTGGCTGTGGCTGTTGTGGCATCATTATTTTCCCATTCAATATTTTGCTACCCCGGCTTTTACAAAAATTGTACTGTTCCGTCTTAAGGACATTTAATAGCTTTCTGGGTTCCGTAATATTTAAGCGCATTCTTCGAATTGCCGGGCTTATCTTAATTTTTCTTTGTATTGATTCAAATGCTTGTAGGCAGTTTCGACGGTGCTCCATGACATTCTTCTCTATGAGATCCCTTAATTTCTTATTCGCATTGGTTTGTGCCAAGCATTCTGGATTTTTTTCAGGTTTCATATTGGAACGGCTAGAAATACATAGGTAAGAACAGTCAAGTTATGCAACAATGCTTCGTTATCTCAATTTTAGTAAAATGACTGCCATAAGCGTTTTCTATGAACGAAAAACCTATGAAGCTGATTTTGTTATTCGTTGACATACCTGTTGAATCCGAACTGGGCGATTCCGTAATCAGTGGTCGCTTCCCTCGTTGGAGCGCTATCAAATAATGCGCTGCACTTCCTCCTGGAACGTCCAAACAAACAGTCACGACGAAAAAGGGGTCTGACTCACGGGCCTTTCAATTTGCAAAAATAAAATACAGAGAGATAATTTAAGAGAATAATCAATTATTTTAAACTACAACAGAATCACATAAATTTCAACGTATCGATAGAGAGCAATATTCATAGTAATTCAAATAACATGACAATGCTGGCAATAAATATATTAAACGGCTTAAACAATAAATTTTAACCTTGCTTTATATTCAGTTCTCAAATCTGCCTAAACGAAAACCAAATAAGATTGCAACTGTTGTGTGATATATAGGCCGCAAAGTTTATTTAATAGACACGAATCTAGACTTTGAGCGAACAGCCTGGGTTTGCGATATGGTAAAACTGTATTAATAATTTTTTTCTATATAAGTAATAATTCGACCATTTGTATTAAATCTGCTTGAACCTTAGCCTTATTGGAATGATAACAGAAAAACATACGAATTTGTATTACCAACTTACCGGAGAGGAGAAAATCCTGATTTTAATTTTTCTTTTTTAATATATAACTTTAAATTTATTTATTTATTTATTTATATAGAACTAAGATTATAATTACAAATTATAATTTAATTGTTATAATATGAGCAATAGCGACAAAGACTCATCTCAGGGAGAGAGAGTTAATAAGAATTGAAGGAAATTAGAAAAGTGCTGGACCAGACTTTAGCGAGAATCGAACCCGCGACTCTAGGATGTCAGCTTGGCGCACTAACCAATGAGCCAACGATCCAATTAGAGAAAATAATTATTGAAGAAAAACGTATTAAAAGTGGATTTATTAAAAAAAAGGAAGTATATTTTTGTATTAGCGTGCAATAAATTGAATTGGAATAACTGTTTAATTAGATAGAAAAGTCTGCCATCAAATTAAACATGAATACTGCAAAGAAATTGTCATTTGTCTTGTTGACACAGATATGTACTTATGGTACATAATTTGTTCATGTTGGATCGAAATGTCTTATTGTTCCTTTGGAACGCTTGTTTCTTAGGAGTTTCGATAAGAAAGTGTCAATGTACTCGATTGGAGTGAAGTTATTCAGCTAAGTTTTTTAAACGAACAATTTGATTCCACACTCTTTGTCCTAAGAAGGTCAATTTATCAATACACCATGTGCTCACATGGACGTTATTTTTGGTTAGCAATTATTTAATCAATGCGTATAGATGCAGAGCATGTTAAATTTTTATGTCGAAACGTGTAATGATGTCTTTACTTTCAATTAGAAGTACGAAGCGTCTATCCATTTTATGATTCTTAAACTAGGATGCGATACTTGGGTAGTATTTTGCGAAAAATTCAGTCACATCTTGCACAGGCCAATTTTTAAGCGAGTTGAAGCCATAAGCTTTTTATTCCACGGCGGGAATTTCTGTTGCTGTTGCAAGCAGCTCTCTAATATTATTAATACTGATGGTAGCATCAATATTATCACCATTATCACTAGAATGAATTAACATTGCAGACTCTTAGGCAATAATCAGGATGGTTGCGTCTTAAGCAAATGTTGTATTGATAATGTGCGTCAACTTTGCTGCCAGATGGAACATATCATAAAATGTCTTCGGTTTCTGTAAAATATTAAGGAAAATTAAGAATATTCTATTTTGTATGTGTTCGCGGATACTAATCTTAACACGGACTGATTTACGGACACTAGATTCTTTGTTTAACCATATTCATCCCAGGCGGTTCCTTTGAGCCACTTTTGAATTTAAAACCGGTGTAATTTTCAAAATATAGAATGCAAAAATCCGAACTCTTTAGTATTTGTTAATTAATGAATTTTCTGTACAAAAATGTAATGTTTGCAATTAAAATTTTATTTTTCTCTTTTTTTCGATAAATGTTACATCTACGGACGTAAAGTCCCATGTGGTGATCTTGAGTCACTTCAAGAAATTTTCAAATTTATTGCCTTTGCAGAAAAACACATAATCGTATACCAAAAAAAAAAAAAATAAAATTAGGTGCAGTATGTACTCGTATATTTAAGTTAGACACTAAAAAATACACTATCGAATAATCAATCAGACGTTTATGAAACTGTATCAGAATTGGAGTATGAACGGAGTTCATTAGATATTAAGGGAGTAGAAGAATATACAAATTTGTTTGTGTACAAAGACGGTACTAAATGGCGGCCAAAACTTTTTTTTTGTATACTCTTCACGTTAGTGAATAGTATTATAAGTTTTTCATGAAGTTTGTAACACACAGAAGAATACATCGCAGACCACATAAAGTATATATATTTGTGATCAGCTCGATGAAACGAGTTGATTTAGCCATGTCCGTCTGTCCGTCGTTCCGTCTGTCCGTCTGTTCGCACTCCTAGTCTTTCAGTTTTTGAGCTAGAGAGGTAAAATGTTGTACACCGGTTTCTTTTTACAAAATCGGACCACTATGGGGGGTACCTCCCATACAAACCCCCTTTTAAATTAATGTTCTTATTAGAAAAAGTTTTTGATTTCTGACGTATCGAACTGAAATTTGGACACTATAAGTCTCTGACCCATATCCACAAACCATGAAAATTTCAAAACCCTCGGACTACTAGGAGGGGTACCACCCATACAAACCGTGATCCAAATGAAATTTCTTATTAGAAAAACTTTTTTGTTTTTTGTACTATCGACTTAGAATTTGGACACTAAACATAAATTTCAAGACCCTTGGACCACTCGCTTGGGTGTGAAGAGTATTACAACTTCGGCATAGCCAAAGTTAGTCTCTTTTTATATTTTTTGTTCACTGAAGTTAATTACGCTGAAGTCGTTTGTGTAGTTTGAAGCTGCAATGGCGCGTTAGTCGACGATTTTTTCACAAATCTAGTTTTTAAACTGTTTTAAAAAATTATTGGAATAATTAAACTAAATAAAATGTATACCTGTTAGACAGGTTGTGAAATCTCCTTTTATAAAAACATTTTAAAAAAATGCTAAATTTATTTAGCATGTATTTTAATTTCTACTGTGTAACCAGACCATTTTACACACAATGCGCAATATCTGAAAACGTCATAAAGCTACTTTGACTTGATGACACAGATATAATGTTCTAATTATAAGATATTAATAATTAAGTATAATTTAAAAACAAAATTTTTATTAAAAAAAAAAAAAACAAGAAGCTAAATTAATTTTTTTTTTTTCAAAAATATAATTCGACGAGGATGGGATTCGAACCCACGCATGCAGAGCACATTGGATTAGCAGTCCAACGCCTTAACCACTCGGCCACCTCGTCATTTTCGTATGCAATATCGACAGTGATTTATTACTATCGAAATGCTTTCCAAAGCCTTTTATTTAAGCTTTCATTGAACTTATGTTTCAACTCAATATGATCATTGTATATTAAATTAGATGCTTTCGTTTGCATGTAATAACATAACTCGCATCTTTATTGTGCTGCTTTATGTAATAAGATTATTATGTTATACGTATGTAAATAACGCACAGAATATATGAAGTAGAGTCTCACAAATACATATCAAAACCTTTGCGCTAAATTGTCGTATGTGCCAAAAACCAAATATTACAGGAGGGTTTTTTTTTTCTACTTTTCTGTGCTTTAATTTGCAATATCAAAACCAAATCTTTTGGAAAAATGTACATTTCCCGAAAAAACATTTTTTTGGGCATATACGATAATTTTGCTCACAACATTGTGCTTGGAATTGGCTATTAAATTGAAACACAAAATTATATACTTTTTTTTTTATATATTTACTAATAATTTTATTTGCAATCAGTCTGTAGTAGGAGACAGTCAAAAATTTTGTTGTAAAAACAAAAAAAAAAAATAATAATAATAAAAATCAGCTAAGTATGAGTCGGACTTGGACACGGAGGGTTCCGTACCATCGTACAAGATTTTTTGCTTAAAATATAAAATTATGTTTATACTTAATAGCCTAAAAGTATACTACAATTAACAGCTCAAAGTATACTATAAAAAACAAAAAAATTTTAAACAAAAGGTTAAATTAAAGAACAATGCTTCTAAAAATTTATAGTTTTAGTATTTGTCGATTCCCAAGTGAATTACACACTCTGTGAAAATTTCAACTCTTTACTACCTTTTACGGTTCATGAGATAGAGCAGGAGACGGACGGACGGACATTGTAAGCTTTGTAATAGGGTCCCGTTAGTTCCCTATGGGTACGGAACCCTAAAAAGAAGGTTTATTTCGTTTTTTTTTGTTTAAATATATCAAGTGGCATAAAATAACATTAAACAAAAGGAATCCGTAACAAAAGATTGTATTCAATTTGAAAAATAAGTAAACATAAGTAGTTTAACCTTCTTCGTCGCTTTCAATTAACGAGCCATTTACTATTAAGGAATATTTTAAATTTAAAAACTCATTGTGATATTTTGATGGAATATTGTTTTTTACACATAAATTATGCAAATCACTGATTTATTTAGAAGGCGTATGGTTCAACAATTTCTAGCTTAAAAGTAAAATGAAAGTTGCCTATAGTTTTAGATTTTGATCTTTTTCGAACGAAGAAGCTACGCGAAGTTTATTTAAATTTAGTTTAATTTGTTTCGGTAGTAAAAAATTTGCAAATGATTTGCAGTTTTTAAATTCGGTGCTGCCTATTTCAATGCAGTCGTTTCCCGATGGGTTAGTTCGTGCATTGCCCAAATGGTACGATTTCGTACAAGTGATTCAATTATGCTATGCATAGAATCAACTGGAATCATCGCATGACCGCGAAGTAAATACGAGTATTGTATGTACTTTTAATTTTTCCAATAAAAATTGACAGATTTTAAAAATAATCCCAGCATAGCTAATACGGCCTTATTGCGGTTTTGTCCAGCCCAATTGTCACAATATAAACTTACATATGTCATTAGCTGTCTGTCGTTGGGCTACGATTATAGATGTTTATAAAGGGCTGTGCAAATTTCATTGCGACCATCACGCTCACCCCACAAAAAACAATAGCCGTTTCTTGTGCCACTTTCATAAATTAAAATAGAAGTAGAAAATGGTTATATTATTTCCGAACGGAGTATTTTAAACTTTTGCAAATCGAAGCTGGTGCATAAGAAATTAGAAACCTTTTTGCTTTCTTCTTGATCTCTTAAAAAAAAAATGGCTTTGACCTCATTCTTTTTTCTCATATTTATTTATTTATTCATAACATTGACAAAAAAACTGTCAATTTAAAACAAAAAAAAAAACAAAAATTACAATTACACTTCAAAGTAGAACAAAAATATAAATTGAAATGAACTTAAGCTAAATTAAATTAATTATAATAAATATGAATAATATGAAATACCAGCCGACCCGATGGGGAAATTTATTTGCAATAGTAGCGAGCTATGTCCCTACTCACAGCCATATGTGGTCACAGACATATCAACTACAATAATGCAGACGCTATAGATGACCCAAATCAAGAACACGATGAGGGCGATATCTCAGATAGAACGTGATAGAATTTATTATATGACGTGCATAAAACTCGGAATGGACACAAGAGTTTAACCGATTTAATAGCTCAGGAGAATCAATTTCTCCGACTATGAGCTTATGAAGAAAGTTAATCCCAAAAGCTATCCTACGATGCACCAAAGTTGGAAGACTGATAAGAAGGAGCTTATCAGAGTAAGATGGCAAACGGGAATTAGGATTCCAGTTTAGGCCACGAATGGCAAACAGAAGGAATTGTTTCTGTACAGACTGAATTCGAACTTGATTATTTATATAAAAAGAGTCTTTGTGGTATAAAGGTCATTAAATTCAATAGACCAACGTTTAATGAAACCAAAAACACTCTTCGCTTTATTTACGATAGAAGAGAAATGTTGGTCAAAACACAGCTTGGGATCAAACAGGACACCGAGGTCATTAAAAGTAGAGACTCGCTCGAGTTGGACGTTTTCAATCGTGTATGTAAATAAATGAGGTTTACACCTATGATACGTCATGAACTTACATTTGGATATATTTAGATATAAGAAATTCGCTGAACACCAAGAATGTAAAGAATCAAGATCCTCTTGGAGTCTGAGATGGGAGGCGCCATCATTAAATGAAAGGCACAATTTTACATCATCAGCGTACATGAGCACGCGAGAATGTGAGATGGAGAAAGGGAGAAAGGGAGATCATTTACAAAAAGGTTAAACAATAATGGGCCCAGATGGCTTCCTTGAAGAATACCAGAAATGTCAAAGACTGGGCCAGAAAGAGTGGACTTAAAAAACACTCGTTGAACCCTATTTCTCAAATAAGATGCAATCCAACAAAGAAGATGTTGTGGAAAACCTAAAATGTCATATTTATGTATAAGCAGATCATGATTAACAGATTCAAACGCCTTACTGTCAGTGTAAATAACATCAGTTTGACGTTTGTCCCTAAAACCAAGATTTACAAAAGATGTAAACTCAAGCAAGTTTGTAGTGGAAGACCGCTTTTCCATAAAACCGTATTGTCACGGAGAATTAATTGTTTTACAAAATTAATAAAAGCTTAAAGTGAACATTTTTTCAAATAAATTTTGGGATTGCAGAAAGTTTAGCAATACCCCTGTAATTGGATATGTCATCTTTGGAACTTTTTTTGTATAGGGGAACAATAAAGGATTTCTTCCAGATAGGAGGGCAAGATGAGCTCTGAAGTGATTAAGTGAAAAAATTCAAAAATGGCTTACACAGAGACTCAGCGCAGTGCTTAAGCAGACAACTAGGTATTTTGTCTGCTTAGCGTCACGTGAAAATTGCAGTCTACAACGTGAGAGATAGTCATTGTTACAAAGGTTATTTAATGAAAGAAAATTATCCCGGGTCACATAAAAGTAAGCAAAAGCAATAGAAGAGCCAGAACTCTTAAATTTTTATATAGCCTCGACTTAATGTTCTTCAGGTTAGAAAGTATTCTTGTAAACCAAGGTGGTTTATATGACATTTTCGAAACAGCATTATAGGGGACATAGGCATCAATTATATTATATTGCATAGAAAAATTAATAGCAGTAATCATATCACTGCAATTGTACAAAAAAAACCAATCTATTTCGAGAAAGATTAATTTACTTGGGCAAAGTTCACTTTGCGAAAACAAAATCGACGCATACAAGTAGATGTGGAATTTGAAACAGGACGGATTACAGAATGGGATATTTCCAATGTTAGATGGTAAGTATCTTCAAGAATACTTAAATGTTGGCATCTTGACAAAGAAGTACCAGCAGAGACATTACTAAACACAAGATCAAGTGATCTATTGTAACGATTTACTACAGAGTTCATTTGAAACAAGGAACTTTCAAACAATATGTCCAAGAAATCATGTTGTGCTGAAGGAAATAGATACTTCGAGATACCAAAAAAGGACCACGTAATGAATGGAATATTAAAATCACCTAGAACGATAAAAGAGTCACGGTCTCGAGACAACAGCAATGAGGAAACCACCTCCGCAGAGAATAAGGCTATCTGTTCTATATGTGACGGAATTTGAACAGAAAATTTCATTACTAAGAATACCAGAGTGAAGCCATGTCTCGGAAAACTCTATAACATCTGATTCAAAGGAGAAACTATCCCTATCCCTTCAGTTGAGCCAGTTCAGTTTTAATTAGTGGAACGTTAAGGTTCCTGTGGATGTTCGCATTCGATATGTACCAGGGAGCACCTGTTAAAAAGCGAAGTATTTTCGATTGAGCTCTTTGGATGACTTCAATATTACTTGGGCTAGCATTCCCCCAAAGCTGGGAACCGTAAATCCAGATTGGCTTTATTATGCTGTTATATATTAGCATCTTTAGGTCGAGGCTAAGACCAGATCTTGGGTTTAAGAGCCAGTGGAGGAACTGTGCTTTTAATTTCATGCTGTTTTTTTTGGCTTCTATATGCTTCCGCCAGGTGAGTCGTTTGTCCAAATGAACTCCTAGCTAGGTGACTTCAGTAGCATGTGGAACAGTGGTGTTGTTAAAGATGATAGACGGACAGTCACTCTTATTTAGGGTGAATGTCACATGCTTACATTTATCCGGATTGACTTTTATACGCCAATTGTCCAGCCAGACTGATACAAGTTGCAGGTGATCGGATAGCTCTTTCGATGCTTTTTCGGGGCAGCGTGACCGACTGGTGATTACAGTGTCATCTGCAAAGGTTGATATCATGAGGCGGAGATTTGTAGGGATGTCAGCGGTGAATAGGAACGCCAGCGTTTATGTGATGCTCATTAGTGGTGAAATTTTTGCATCTTACCACGAATAGCCTTTTGGTTTGATATGACTCTAGCAGTTTGTGTGAGTTCTGTGAAAGCACGTTTTTTATTTTGTAAATGAGATCATCATGCCATACTCGGTCGAAAGCTTGAGCAACGTCAATGAATATAGCTGAACAGTATTCTCGGTGTTCAAAAGCAGTTCTGATTTTATTAGTGACACGGTTTACTTGATCGATTGTACTGTCTTTTGATCTAAACCCGAATTGATGTGTGGGGATGATGTTGTTTACGTTTATGTGTGGTGCGAGCTTCTTGGTAAAATTTTTTTCAAATAATTTTGATAGCACCGGGAGCAAACTTATAGGCCGATATGAAGACACCATTGATTTGTCTTTACCCATTTTATGGATCATAATTACTACGGTATTCTTCCATAGTGTTGGAAAGTAATCCACTTTGAGTATTGCATTGAAGACCATTGCAAGGGATGATATTGCACAGTTTGGTAGCTCAATAATCATCTTTGGGGTGATGAGGTCGTACCCAGGTGCTTTCTTTGGAATTAGATCCTTGTGAATTGCCATTCTTAACTCATATGCACTAGTTTCAAGTACGCTGCTATTAGGAAACTGAGCACATGGCTGCTGGGGAAGCTGAAATCCGTTTCTAGGCAAGTTTGGGTGGAAGACGGATTTGAGATGGTTAGCAAAAGTGGAAGCCTTTTCCTCGTCAGATCGCGCCCAGTTTCTGTTTTGATCACGAATGGGGCAGTCAGCTGCAATTGGTGGGTTCATGCGGTCTTGTGCTCTCCACATCGAGAACTTGGTACTCGTTGGCGAAAGGTTCTCAATGTAGTACCTTTGGATTTTACGATCCTCAGTCTTGAGAGCATTGCTTAAATGTTTTTTAGCAGCTTTGAGTCTTTGTAACGATGCTGGAGATCGCCTGACCTGTCATTTGCGTCTTAGCCGCCGTTTTTCTAAGACTAGGCGTTCAATTTTCGCGCTAATTGAAACAACAGTTTCAGTTCCAGTGAGTTGTCAATGTCAGTTCCGGTATCAAGTTTTGGCCTCATACATATGTGGGAGCTGACGTATTTTTTATATCTGAGCCAATCAGTTTTCCATGAGGTAAGCATGAAGGAATGATCACTTATTGCGGGACGCTCCAGTAAGTGAAATGTGACTGGGGAATGGTCTGATGATAACTCGGCATGGGTTTCCGTTGAAATCACACTACGAGAAATGTTGCGAGTAACTGCAAAGTCGATTAGGTCTGGAATTTTACTTGGAACAGCTGGCCAATATGTAGGCCTGCCCGGAGAAGCAAAATTAAGTTTGTTGCTTTTGTTTATTATTGTGTTGTAGAGCTGTTTTCCGTTAGGATTTACAAGTCGAGAGCCCCAGTGGGGGTGCTTAGCATTATAGTCACCTGCTGCCAGAAATTTGGACCCTAGGGTGTCAAAGAACTGCTTGAAGCATGATTCGGAAATGGAAAATCTGGGTGGACAATAGACGGATGAAAGCGTCAAGTTACCATTTGAAGTTTCAATGACAATCGACGTAGCCTGCATATAATTCCGCGAGTATGATATCGACTTATAGTGTTTTATTCGCTTTTTAATAAGTATACCCGTTCCGCCATGTGCTTTGCCATCAGGGTGGTTTGTGGCGTAAAGGAGAAGCCTGGTATCTCGAATTTATATCTGTTTGTAAAGTGCGTTTCCGAGAGCAAAAAAACATCAGTTTCTGTCTCGGATAAATATTTTATGAGCTCAAGCTTATGTTTCGATACGCCATTTGCGTTCCAGGATGTTATTTTGAACGAGGACATTTTAAGTACGGAGTTTTTGTAAGATTAGATTTTGCGTTTTTAGTATCTCTTGAAGCATGTTTTGCATTATTGCCGTAGTCTGAGACATAAATTGTATAAAACTGGCAATCATATTTTCAAGAGAGCTATGTGGTATGAGTGGTGTTGTTTTTTGAGGTATAGAATGCTGTGTGAGCTCATTTTGAGATAGTTGGAGTGTACTATTGGCAGTGTTTGTTACTTTCTCTGGCTCTGTGGTGGGTACTTGTTGTGATCCAGGTCGCAACGCGGTTGCGTATGTAATGTTGGGAGTGGTAATTTGCAATGTGCGTGGATCTTTCATCGTGACTTATGTGATAGGCTCGGGCCGGCTACTGGCAGTTGATTTGCGCTGGTTCATCCGATTTTTCAGTTCTTTAAAAACTGGACAGCCTCTATAGCTCACAGTGTGATTACCCCTGCAGTTCCTGGATTTTTTTGACGCTGTGTCCGTTTTATTCATAGTGCAGCTTGAGAACTCGTGGAGGTCACCACATGAGCTTGTGAGGTTCCTCTACAGTGATTCTGCGGTGAAGCAAGTATTGTAACTTGTATGTATATTGGGTGGATCTGGTTTCTTTTCTCAAGTTTATCATCATGAGAAAGTTCGACCTTTAACATGGGCTGCGGGATTTTGCTTCTATTCAGGATGTTGATCACAACCTTGGTTGGGAACCCTTTTTCTTCAAGCGCACTTTTGATTTTATTGGTGTCAACACCAGCTTCAATTCCTTTTATAACCACTATCAGCCCTTCACTGCTCTTAAGTTGGTACGTATAATAATTTTTGTTGGCATCAGTGAGGAATTTCGAAACTATCTTGTAATTATTCTCAATGTAGGCTTGTAATTTAGTGTCATGTACTTTGCCTTTGGTTAACGGGACAATGTGAAAGTTGTTGTTGCCGATAAGTTGCGCTAGCTGTAAAACTATATTATTTGAACTGCGTTCACGAGTAAAAGTATTGTACTCGTAACTTACGATAAAATATACGGTCGATATACTCCAATTTATCCGAACTCCAACCTCCCACTGATCAAAAAACCTTTGTCGCTATTGGTCATATTAATAACTAAATTATAATATGTTATTATAATCTTAGTTCTATGTTGAATCACTAATTCGTATATTAGTTGAAGTACTCGTATTTGTAAAAGCACAATTGTTTATCGAAGCGCTTGGCACCGCTGTCAATATCTCTAGATTGTCTTGTCTGTTGCATTGCGAATAACTGAGTCTCACTCTCTGAGCACACACACAGTGAACATTCATTATCATTTATATATATGTACATATTTCTATGTGAAGGTGTGTGGTCTTGCGGAAGTATTCCTCAAAGTATCATAAATCCCCTTTTTTTAATATATTCTGCTTCTCAAAACAATTTAATCCCATAAATTGAATTTAATATTATACTAATTTAGATTTAGAGTCGAAGGCCAAGTAGCTAGTGCTCTAATGTTAATGATTAGTTAGATTATTATTTTATTTATTTATTTTTGTAAAAACGTAATTGAAATAAATAAAAAAATAGTCACAGAGGTGCCGTGGGGCACCCGGGTGGAATATTTGTTTGCTTATTTTCTGTCTCTCATGATATTCTACATATATGCATGCATTGGTTTTAGGTGTTTAAAAAAGCTTTTATTTATTAGTTATTTTTTTTCCTCTCATTTATTATAATGAGAATGCACAAGAGTATTGCCAAAGACTACAATATAAAGACTGGATAGTTCGCTCTCAAAATTGTTGTTGATGTTGTTGTTTTTGCAGTAAGACTAGGTAAAGTTAGCGAAAACAACAACGATTTTATGTATTGCTCGGTATTATAATGAGCACACACACATACCCGTATATAATAAGCATAATGATTTTTTGTTATGTGATGAGTTTTAAAATTTTACTCCTAACACAAGCCGCGTAATAATATCCATGCCTTCGAGTGAACATTGAAAAATATAATTCTTCAGCACTTTCCCACTACGAAAATAAAAAGAAAACAACAAAATATGCGAAAGAAAAACGTAGGCATATAATTTTTTGTGCCCGGTACATGCGATTCGGTCACCCAACCGGCTATCTGGCATCCCATAGACCCGTTTCACATTATAAGACTTTCTTCAGACGCTTATCGTTGATTCTTCTTTGGTGTCTGATGCTTGTGTATTGCTTGTGTTCTCATTGTAAGATTGTCATAAATAGATTTTTGTCATTTCTGTTAATTTTTCATTTCGTATGAAGGTGTGTGTTTCATGATACGCAAAGAAAACAACGAAAAACGCGGCAGAGAAATTTTAGTCTGTGGTACATCAGACACGGCTACCGTCGGCTTTCCTAGCAATGCGCGAGCTCTCTTGCCACCAAACAAAAATCTGATGAGTGAGCTCTGCCGCAAAATCTTATAATGTAGAAGCGGTCTTATCAAGAAACAAAAGTCCTGAGAGGGAGTACTGTCGCAGAATTGCCTCGTGTAAAACACGAGAAAGGTGAAAATGAAGAGCACAAAACTCATGTACACACTCATTATTTACCAATAAAGAAACCGGAGTCCTTTACTTCTTTGAAAGGTTTGTAAAGGCATATAGTTGAGTAGGGGAATCTCTTTTCCAGCACATGTTCATGCGTAGCGCATAACAATAAACGAGTGAGGGATGTGGAATGGAGAGAGCAGTGTGAAAATATTTGCTAAGCATATCTGGCTGAGTGTAACCAAGAGACACAAAAAAAAAAAAAAAAAAAGGTTTCGCCATAGAAACGATACGTGTAAGATGAAAAATAAATATTCTTTAATCAGCTATGCATTCGAACATCAATGTTCGAAAAATGAAATCTCCTAAATTGCTGGCACACCTACGAAATTGAAAACAAACTACCTCAAACCCGTCGGGAATTTCTCGCACACCCGTATATACACACTTGGACTGAGTATATAGTCAGCATCATTTATCGTTACATATACACCCAGTGACAAAAAAGCCGCACTCTACATTTCTTGAAACTTTCGAAAAAAAAAAACTTTTATAAACATGCGTATATAAATTTTGAATAAAAGTTCTTACCGCATTTTCACGCAGTGAAAAGTATTATAAATTTGTCATGAAGTTTGTTACACACAGAAAGAGACATCGGAGACCCCATAAAGTATATATATTCCTGTTCACTACGACGACAGTGTCCGTCTGTATGCATGCACACTAGTCCCTCAGTTTTTGAGCTAGAGAGCACAAACCTTTCTTTCCACCATACTGAATTGTACCTCGCTTACAAACCCAGATCCAACTTCACGTTCTTAACAGAAAAAACATTTTTGTTTTTTGTACTATGGAACTGAAATTTGAACACTATAAGCACCTGACCCATATCTACCAATTTCTATGTAAATTTCATGACTCTTGGACCATAAGGGGGAGTACCTCCCATACAATACATGACCTTAGAACAATAATTAGAAGATGTAAATGGGGCGTGAAGAGTATCACAACTTTAGAATAGCCAAAGTTAATCTTCTTTTTACTGATTTAATTTAACTTTTAATGATTTCACCAAAGAAAAGAAAAAAAAAAAAAAATTTAATAAGGAACTCGCATATGTATTTTTTCTAATTAATCAGTTCGCGTACTATAAATTATTTACGTTTTCTTTGAGACAAACCCCAAATATTATAGTTGTGTATTAAAATTAATTTAGTACTTGGTAGTACCACCTTTGGCAAAATTAATTGAATAGATGAATAAAATTACACAAAATCAAAGAATCACTTACAGAGCGCGCACGATGACAAGGTACAGAATCATTTTGAAAAATGGGCTCCCCTTCTTTTTCAGTAACGGATTTCATACTGGGCACAATTCCATTGCATATAATTTCTTCATACTTTTTCGCATTGGTCATACCTTCTATCATTAACTCGGTTTTATATTGTACTTTGATAAGCACTCCCAATCATAATATAAGCCGAATGCTTACCGCGGTGGTACTACAGTTTCCAGAAAAACATTCCTCTTTTCTACGGCGGGCTGTGCGGCAGGCGCCGGGTCCAATGATGTTAAATTTTAACTTATCCAAAAATATAATGCGTAACCACTCACATTCACTTCAATTTTCTTTATCCTTTGCCTAATTAAAGCAATTTTTTTTCATTCGATCAGTTAAAAGTGAATGTCTTGCACGTGTTTTTGGGAATAAACCCATATCTTTGGCCGAAATATTGCTGCACCTGCGATGATATTTTTATACTATTATTGAATCGGTGTTGGAAGCTCAGTCTTACGAAATTTTTTCAAAAAACGACGCACGTTGTATTGTAGCGTGTCTGTTGATTTCCTCCCAAACTGAAGGCATCTCTAGGTCATTGGAATTTTTGAGTTTGCAATATCACGCAGCTATTGATATATACAATATCTGTGGCAAAATCTTAAAGTAGCTTATCCGATATTGTAAATAGATCACTATGATCTCTCAATGACTTTAACAAATTTCTGTTTCCATAATTTTTATTAGTTTCCGAAAATTCTGCGATTAAACAATAAATTACTAGATCATCCATTTTACAATGTGATAACAATGTGCAGTCTCAACTTTAACCCAGTCGATAGATTAAAGCCATTTGGTCCAATTTTTTGATGGTTTCCTTTATTAATTTTGAAACGGTGAAATGTATTGACTTCAAATTTCAGCTAACGTTGTATTTTTATGAACTATAAGTGCAGTCGTTCTTAACCTTTTTTCATTTGGCGGAATACCAGAGCCAGATTAAAGCTCTGAACCCCAAAATTCTTTCAACGAATGAGAATTAGTTTCGTTTAGTTACGTTTTTTAAAGTTTTCTATGTCATTTATATACAATGAGTCCTCACTCAAGAATGTATGAGAACATGGATATCCCTTTACAGAACTCCGCAGAGCGAATACCACAAAAATACTACTCTAATAAAACTCTATATAATGAACCCAACACCATCAGAATCAATAATTTTATCATATAAAAAGAACCTTTGACTGTGGAGGAAATAGTATAATCAGGGCATCATACTACGTAAATGAACGAAAAAACACTCGCAACCTATGTACAATAGATAAAAATCAGTTAACTTAAGATAAACAGGTTATCTAGCCACAAGATCTTTCGTGGCCCAATTGATCTTTCAAGCGTAGCGCTTTATACACGAAATTTTGTCTCTGATTTTTATTGTTAGTATTTTTCAAAGAAACCTAATTTAGTTTGTCCTTTCTTCATTTGTTTTAAATGTTTTGAAATAGGCACAAAACGAAATGAAATGAAATGAAATGAAAGTTTAACTTAAGTTTGGTTTGTTGTATTATATTTTGCTTTACTTTACATTTTTATATTTATAATTTTTCAAGATAAAAGAAAACTGTTAATTACACACTGCACAGATTGTTGGTGGTTGTTTTCTGCACTTGATGATGATAACGATGTTGTTGTTGTTTCGTTAGTTGATGATAATTACGATGTTGTTGTTGCTTTTATAGTTGCTGATGATGACGATGACGATATTGTTGTTGTTGCTATAGTTGTTGATGATGACAATGACGACGTTGCTCTTGCTTCTGTTTTTCTATTGAAAACTGCAGCCTTTTACTTTCTTATAATTTTGTTGGTTAAAATCACTACCACACGTGGATCAAAGCTCTTTCTTTTTTTACAAGTAACCAAAAGAAAAAGAAATAGCATAAACAAACTAGAAGAATAAGAACAAAATAACCATTTGTTCCTTTTCCAATTGTCCCTGATTAATTCCTTTGTTCCGCTTTGTAAACATTACTCTGCCTGATCTCTGACGATCAGCTGATGTTTGTTTACATTGCGCTGCATGACCAAACAGAGGTAATCCCAATAATATTAATTTTAGAAGAGCCAACACTAAATCTATAAGTTGTGTATCTTCACCGAAGAATCGACAAAAGTCTATCAACTAAGAATATTAAAGTAAGTAAACAATTCCATGAAAACAAATCATAGTTAATCTAAATTATTAGTTCTTAATTTTATTTTATCTCTAAAATTTTAATATTTTCTTAGGCCTTTTCATTTAAAATAAGTTTTAATTTTTAATTTATTTTTATATAAGTAGAATACGTTTAACAAACATTTGTGGAGTATAGTGTACAATAATGAGGTATAATTTTATAGTTCTCGATTTGATGCTCTACTTGTGGAGAGATCGTTAAAATAAAATTTTGTAATTACAATTTCTACATTAATATATTCTTTATGATTTTCACAATTAACTAGTGAGTTAAAGTCTGGATCATTGCACCAACCATCACTTCCAAAACCAATGTCACTAAACTATTCTTCTATTTCAGTAGTTGTTATTAAAGCACCTATAAGCGACCAGTCACAAAAAATTCGTCAACAACTAAACACACAAACAACTTGTGAGCAAAAAACTTTACTCTTTGCACAAAACAAACGGAATTTCGTATAAATGAGATGAATTCCGTTTCGTAGGTAGCACAAGTCATCAAACCAGAAATCGTCGATGAAGTCTATGGAATGATAATGGACGATCGGAAAATGAAAGAGTGAGGTTGCTGTGGCTGTAGGCATGTCAACTGAGCAGGTGCATCACATTTTACATAAATATTTGGAAATAAATATGCTATACGCGCGATGGGTCCTGCGATTGCTCACACTAAGCGCAACCGTGTGGCCACTTCAAAAGATAGTTTGGCGATGTTCAACCGCAATCCGCACGTGTTTTTGTACCGTTTCGTAATCGTGGACGAAACATTGATACATCATTACATAAGAATGAACCAATGAACAGTAGACTTCTCAAGGTGAACGTGCATCAAAGAAATCCAATGATGAATACTTTTCAATTTGATTTAATCAAAAACGTCCACAATTTCGAAGAAATATGTCTATATATAGTGCATTATTGCCTATAATTTTCTTTCCGAAATATATAAAGATATATGAAATTTGAATGTATGTAAGTACTTACAACCAAAAGTTACTTAAATTTTTTATTTATACAATATCATACTAAACATTTTGTTTCTGTTTTATACCAAAATATTTAAATGACGATACACTCTTCCAAAATTGTTATTAAAATTTAAATTTCCAACTAGCCATTTATTTCTTTATCTTTTCCTCATTTCCTCGTCACTTCCTTCTCCATGTTGCCACGTCAGATTCTTCACTTCACTTGGGGAAGAACTTAAACAAAAACCTTCCATATTTCTTCATTACCTTGTTTGCGAAAGAAATGGTATTAGGATTTATTAAACGGTTATCAAGTAGATAATCGATTTTCACTGGTTGTGGTACTAATTTCGATAGTTGTGGCTGTGGCTGTTGTGGCATCATTATTTTCCCATTCAATATTTTGCTACCCCGGCTTTTACAAAAATTGTACTGTTCCGTCTTAAGGACATTTAATAGCTTTCTGGGTTCCGTAATATTTAAGCGCATTCTTCGAATTGCCGGGCTTATCTTAATTTTTCTTTGTATTGATTCAAATGCTTGTAGGCAGTTTCGACGGTGCTCCATGACATTCTTCTCTATGAGATCCCTTAATTTCTTATTCGCATTGGTTTGTGCCAAGCATTCTGGATTTTTTTCAGGTTTCATATTGGAACGGCTAGAAATACATAGGTAAGAACAGTCAAGCTATGCAACAATGCTTCGTTATATCAATTTTAGTAAAATGACTGCCATAATTCACAACTCTAAGCGTTTTCTATGAACGAAAAACCTATGAAGCTGATTTTGTTATTCGTTGACATACCTGTTGAATCCGAACTGGGCGATTCCGTAATCAGTGGTCGCTTCCCTCGTTGGAGCGCTATCAAATAATGCGCTGCACTTCCTCCTGGAACGTCCAAACAAACAGTCACCACGAAAAAGGGGTCTGACTCACGGGCCTTTCAATTTGCAAAAATAAAATACAGAGAGATAATTTAAGAGAATAATCAATTATTTTAAACTACAACAGAATCACATAAATTTTAACGTATCGATAGAGAGCAATATTCATAGTAATTCAAATAACATGACAATATATTAAACGGCTTAAACAATAAATTTTAACCTTGCTTTATATTCAGTTCTCAAATCTGCCTAAACGAAAACCAAATAAGATTGCAACTGTTGTGTGATATAGGCTGCAAAGTTTATTTAATAGACACGAATCTAGACTTTGAGCGAACAGCCTGGGTTTGCGATATGGTAAAACTGTATTAATAATTTTTTTCTATATAAGTAATAATTCGACCGAGCGAGATGCTCAGCAAAGCCAGAATTGGTGGTAGAGATGATGATGATGTGTGTTTAGTGATATTGGAAGGGTCTCATTTATCGTGACCTATCACCTTCTGGTCAAACGATTGATTTGAATGTCTACTGCCAACAATTAATGCGATTGAAATAAGCAATTGTAAAAAGAGGACACAATTGATCACAGAAAAGGTGTAGTGTTTCATTATGACAACGCTAGACCACACACATCTTTGATGGCCCAGAAAAAGTGGAAAGACCTTAGATGAGAAGTTTTTATGTATCCACCGTATAGTCCTAACATTGCACCGTCAAATTATCATTTGTTACGATCTCTGCCATGTGAAATTTACTTGTAGTAGTTTTTTAAATCAAAAACCCCAGAAATTCTACACAGAAGGAAAATGGGCAATACATAATTTAATAAAATCTAATTTCAATATATAAAATATTGATCTAAATATGTACTTCAAAAGGCCGCTTATTTTTTCCTCAACCCAATATTTTGTTCTCAAATCTACGTAAACGAAAAGCAAATAAGATTGCATCTGTTGGGTGATAATAATAGTTCTGTTCGCTGAAAGAAATTAGGCAAAGTTTATTAGGTAGACACGGACCAGCAGGGATTTGTGATACCGATATGGTAAACTATATTTACCTGTTTTTTATATAATAATATTGATAATTTGTTCTGAAATATGTTTAAACCTTAACCTTACTGAAATGATAGCAGAAATAATATACGAATTTTTAATACCAACTTACCAGATTAAGCGAAATTCTGTTAATTTAAAAAAATACTTTAAATTTTAACATAATTTAACAGACGAAATTTATATAGAATGATTTAATAAAAATATGCCATAGGTGACATATGTTTGTATAAAAAACAGCCTGCTTTGATTCCATGTTTACCTATTTCATGGATCTTTTTAAAATATTACTAGCTGACCCGGCAAACGATGTTTTGCTTTCAAGGTACATTTCTGCATTTGTTAGAGATACTTGTTTTCCGGAACCCTAAGTCAAATCGAACCCACTGTTAGAATTTTATATCGATATCTTTTATGTTTCCGGAGAAAACGCGTTCATAACAAATGCACAAACGATTTTAGATATATGTATATTGTAGATAGATAGATATGCCATTTCAAAAATATGACTATGATTGAAAAACAATTGGATCATGTGTATTGAGGCATACATCTACACTTTGAGCGACTACTTGTTTTTAATACAATACTATTCTGGCGCAGTTTCTAATGCAGGTTCAACTACTCCCCGATGTTTTTTTATCAAGATTCGACTTATAGTGACAACTGTCAAGAGTTTCACCTATTAAAAAGGTTAAGTCATGTATTGCCTAATGTCATTTCGGATACACCTTGCGGGAGGAATGCCCTCAATAATGGTGTAGTTGGTACTGTAAAGAACGCAGCTTAATATGCTGGTATAAAAACTTTGTGCATTGAGAGTCCAGCTATACTAAAATCTGGCTATACTTGAAAGATTTTATATACTGTAGGCCAAACAACTCGCTCAATTTTCATATAAGGTTTTTTTTCCCCCAAGTTTCCTTATAATTATTATAGATAATGAAGAACGCAATACTCAGAGAAGAAAAAATGCAACAATAACAAAATCAACTTAACATTCAAGAAGAAGCACAGCATGAAAACGTATGAACGTTGGCTTTGGAAAAAATTTAAAAAACTTAATCCTAAAAATAGTATATTTACCTTTAAAAAATAAAAAAAAAGAATACTTAACTATGCAACTCCTTTCATGAGCATTCAGTTGTTTTAAAAAAAAATTATTAAAATCGGATCAGAATATTTTTCGCAAAATAAAAAAATATATAATATTTCAGCCAATTTCAGAAAAACCTTTATGAAGTATACATCTACACCTTCCTCATGAATCCGTCCATTGGTGAAAACCGTGTAAAAATCAGTTTAGTAGTTTTTGAGACTTGGATTATATAATCTATAGCTTAAAATAATAGGTATTTTCACTTTTTCAGGATGCTTGGAGCTATATTATTATAATCAGGACATAACATACCAAAAGTTAGACTGAACAATTTATATATAATCCTAGGCGTAAATATACTTGAACAGCAATTAGATCCTTTTGTATCTTTGGTCTTAAGTATATAGTCTGGGCCTTAATCATTTTTTGCAAAACAGGATCGAATTTCGCTAATAACTCAAGAATACTCAAATACTGTTTTGGGACTTGAATCATTATTGTACATACCAGATCCGTTCTAAAACTTTTTCTTATAAATGCGTTCAAATCTTAATGCATTTTTTTGTTTTGTTTATGTATGTACTTTAGTAGTAATTTAAATTGTTTGAATTCAAAATTAATAAATTTTATTAAATGATGCTATAAAAAATATTAGGTTTCTCCTTTTCCTTGTGCCACTCTTCTGTTATGCCTCTTTAAATAATATGATTCGATTGATTTATTGCTAATAATACGTACATTTGTTTATGCTTATGATATCTTAAAATAAAAAGTTTAGGCTTTCGCTACCTTCACAACTAAGTTGAATATAAAGGGGTAATATAAGCGAAGATTTTATAATAATCATTACACATCGAGTTACTTTGGGGATAAATTTATCAACACACACCTAGACTGGTTTTGAAAACTTAAAAGTAAAATTTAAATCTAATAATGTCTAATAATATCGTTGATATCTGAATAAGTAGAGCATCTACATCTATCATTGAAGTTCTGATTGAGCCGGACTAACCTGTCAACTACCATTTCAACATTGGCTTGCTTATGCAAGTCTATGGTAGAGTGGTGCCAAGGCAAGTCGAAAATCGTTTTAAGCAATTTGTTTTGTATAACCTTTAACTTGTTTAAAGGGCTTCGAGCAATATCTGCCCAAACTGGGGCCCCATAGAAGAGAAAAGCTTGGAAGGTTGATCTGAAGAGATACATTTTGTTTTCAATATTAAAGCGAGAGTTTCTGTTTATAAAGGTGTACAAAACTATAATGAAGCAGTTTACTTTATTAATGATATAAGCGATGTGGTCCTTAAAAATGTTTTGAATCATAGGCAACTCCAAGGCATCTAACGCTTTATTCCCAGAGGAAATCAGCGTTGTGGAGATTTATATGGCTATTTGGCTTAAACATGAGTTTTGGCCGGATTAATCATTATGTTCCATTTATTTATTTTGTTCACTTCTAGGGTATTAAGGGTATGTTTGTTGCGATGGAACCGAGCTTAATACATATTTTGTCTTCTCTTATTTCCTGTTAGCATTTTTTTCACAAATTTTATTATTCAATATGGTTTTTCTTTCTTTCTTCGACATGCTCGTTATTCGCAAAAAGAAAAAAAAAAAATAATCCTCTTTTTAAGTTAAAATATAAGGCAGAACTTCTCCAGTTCTACAAAATTTTGTTTCTTTCTTTTAAAAGAAAAACTAATTTCTTATATGCTTCTCCCTAATTTTAATATTATAATAACATGTACACTTTACTTTAATCTGATGTTAGTAATGCATTCAATGTGAGTAAGACATGAACAATTCTTCTTACAATCATCCGAATGATTATTATTTTATTCAATACTGATTTTATTCAAAGTTAAGTTTTTTTAAATGATTAAATGTGAGTAAAAATTTTAGTGCATGGTGAAATCAAGAAAAAAGTGATTTGTGTAGTGCTCTGGTTTGTACATCTCAGAGAGTTAATCTCGACACAGGTTGGTGGAAACCTTACACCAAATGGAGTGAATAACTACATGCTAAAGGATAAAGACTGCTGGAACACAGCGTGCAGGAGAATCGTTGCAGTATTGCAGCAGGTCCGCAGAGATGAGGAATTTAATAGAAGTAATGCCTCAATTGGTGGTCCCGCCAGGTTTGAAAAAAGACCTAGTGTATACTGGTCGCTGCCATAGGCCAAAAATAAAAAAAAAACAATGTCTAAAGTTTGGTACCAGATATGTCATTACTATCTCGTAAAAGTCTAAGCTTTTCAAAAGTAAAGTTGTTTTTGTTTAATTTTTTCAGTACTCTTTAAGAATTGCTTCAAAAGAGAGGGAATGTGATTAGTTGGATCTTGCAGTGTGGCAGCTTGAAAGTGAAGTTGAAATTTGAAAAAACTTCATTTGAAAATAATTTAAATGTTCTTAACTTGTTGTGTATGTTTTTTTTTTTTTAATTAATGTGTTACCAATAACATTGTCAGCATTCATTATATTTATATAAGAAGTATATTTCAGCTAAGGTTGCAAATATGTTCCCCCTGGTTCCCCTAATGAAATATATTTCATTATATTGAACAATGTTTCAAGTTTCTAAACTATTAATTTCGGCTGACACAAACAGCCACACGTTGTGTTATCTTCCACAAACTAATGCGGTCTCGGTGGTTTTCGTACGGTTTTTTGCTGTGCAGCTGTGAATTTTTGTGCAGTGTTGTTGTTTTGTTTAATTTGTTTTGTGTTGCTGTTATGTATTAGAAGTCGGACGTATAAGTACTTCTTGTTCAAAATGCTTATAATATGTATTTTTACTTTCTAATTTCATTTCATTATACATTGTTTATGTGATAGTATTATAACATCTTATCAATGAGAATGTACACGCTTCTATGTCATATTTAGTACTCAGAAAGTTGTGCAGATGTTGAAAATTATGATATCAAGGAAAAGAATATTGAAAAGAAACGCTCTACAGTTGTAAAAAAATAATTAGAATAATCAGAAATTTGTAGGCGGGTCAAACCATGTCCATTTTATCATACATTTGAACAACAAATAGCGTTTGAAATTTTTTTATACATACTATTTTGCTTAGTATGTATAAGTATTTTTGGCCGCTGACTCCATACAAGTCCGACCATTGTGCAGTGTAGTCCTGGGGTGGTTTTGGTATGCAGGCACCATAAGATGTTGCTTGTTCTGTTAATCGTGCATTCTAGTACGACGGTCTTGTATGATCTTTAAAAGATTTACTCTTTCACCTCCTTGCGCATAGAAAAAAAGGAACTTCATATTATTGTACTAGAAAAAAATTTAAAAAAATATGTATAGTTATAGTTCATTATAAATAAATAGAATTCGCAAAATAATAATATAATATTATTTTTATATGGCAAAACTATGCTAACTTTAAAAGTGTAAAGGAAGATGTCTGCTGTGCTCTAAAACAAATATTGCAGATAGAAACAAAAATATATTCAGGTAATCATAAATAAAAATAAAATGCTTTTTGTCCAAAGATAAATAAAGAATTAGTAATAAAAAAAACTATTAAAACTAATTCAAAAATAAAACCACTCGAGTAACTTTCTCTAAACCATAATCTGCAAAAAAAAATAAAATTAAAAAATTATGAAAGATAAAACCATCATAACCTAATACTATGACGCATTACTTGATAGAAGAAAAATGTTATATAATCTTTACAAGTAACACATTTGCTGGTAAAACTTTTTTGTAATTATAAAATATCCGAATTTTTTATTCATCATCTGAATGCGAAGCAAAATATATTTCTTGTGTTTGATTTTCTATTTTCTTCATACTCGTAGTTTTGTTTATAGTTAGTTTTTATCTTTTATGTAAAGAAATCTGTACCATTTTTTTTTTTTTTTTTGATTTTAATAACTTAAATTTTAATACTTATGGTATATTTTATAAATTAAAAATTTGACGGAAATCTTCGATCCACGCTTTTTCACCTTGCTTAACCTGAAAGTTAAGTTCTTCTAAAAATTTTAGTTTTATTTGAATTTTATTTTAATCCTGGAGGATGTCTTTACGTTTTCGTTTCGATATGTATACTCTTTTTATTGAATTAATTTTTGTTTTGTGCCTTTTTTAAATGTTTTTGTGATTTCTATTAGATTATATCTTTGCTTATCATTTTGTCGTGTTATTGCTGTGCACAGTCTAATGGCGATTTTATGATATTTGTTGTCACCATTGCAACTAGTCGGACCAGTTGAATGCTTTGATCCTCCAGATAATGTTGATGCAATATTTGGATATTGTTGAGCACATTGTTGTGGTCAAATTGTGCGCAACGCATCCCTCACCAACAGAAGCTTCAAATATACTCAAACTGTCTGGCGATGGTCCTCACCCAGGATGTGAGGCGACGTCGACTGAAGAGACTCTACCCTAATGAGTTTCTTAGCAGAAGGTCACCATGAAAATAAACGTGCACCGCCATAAAATCGCCCCCTAGTCAATATTCATTATCATCATAAGAATATTTAATGCTATATTGCGATAAGGTTTTAATTACAACCACCACAATTATGATGAGGACCACACTGTTAATATTTTGATAAAATCAGCAATCAGATGCATTCTAGTTGATGTTCCATAAAGTTTGTAACACACAGTAGGAGACATCGGGTACCCCATTAAGTAAATATATTCTTGATCAGCATGACAAGATGAGTTGATTTTGCCATGCTCGTCTGTCCATCTATATGTATGGAAACTAGTTCCTAAGATTTTGGGGTAGAGAGCGGAAACTTTTCACGAAGCTTTCTCTAAGCCATACGCAATACATTTTTGTCGGAATCAGCCGAATCGGATCACATTCCATACAAACCGAGATCCAAATTCATGTTCTTATTAGAAGAACTTAATTTTTGTACTATGGAACTGAGATTTGGACACTGTAAGTGTACCTCATATCCACCAACCACGCAAGACCCTTGGATCACTTGTAGGGGTACCTACCGTAGAAAGCATGAACTTAGAAGAATAATCAGAATATGTAATATAAAAGGTGTGTAAAGACAATTACAACTTCGGCAAAGCCACAGTTTTTCGTTTTACTTATTTCTGCTTAGCTTACCTTTTTAAAATTCTATGTTCGAAAGTAAAGAAGTTCAATGATATTGGACTAATATTAATCAAACACTTTAATCTTTATTACAATGCTTTTCACTTAGATTTTTTATTTACTGTTTATTTAAATAACGAATTCAAATAGTAAACGCGATGAGCAGAACAAAAACACAACTACATACAATCAAAGATGAACGCAAATGAGACAAAAGAGTAATTAGCTTATCGTTTTCGAGAGCATGTACAGTTGTAGCAAGACAACATACCGGGATCGTTTATAAATAGTTTGTAAACAGTTTGTTCTGACGTCATCGAATATGCCAACGATAGCAAAAACAAAAGCAATATCAATATCAATAGCAACAGCAACAATAACAAGAGGAATACAAAAAATTATAAATTAAAGAAAATATGTTCTTTATTTATTGAGATTTTATTACAAAAATCCAAACATTTCCAAATTTCCAACATTTTCGGTTAAATATCAAAAAAAAATTCTGCATATTCTTCTAATTTCAGCCAAATTAGTTAAGTCATTCTCAAGATAACAGCATTTTCATAATTATGAAATTATAATTTTTTCATCATTTTCATTGCCCCTCTCCCTCTCCCTCTTGTCCCTTGACAATGTAAGCGCGCAATTATAAAAATACTCTCACCACTTTCAGATTATAGTATATATTAAGGCGTTTGGGCAAGAAATTATGTCACACGTTTCCACGTTAAAAAAAGCCAACTTACTCAAACACTTCACAACTTCAAAATAAATCCTCATTTTCAAAATTCTGTTAATTCGTAATAATTTCAAATTTTTGGTGAAAATTTTTATCAAAATGAAAATGATATCTCTTGAGAAGATTTTATCAACAGCAAAATAATTCGTCATAGACAGAAATAGGTGGTAATCGTTTAGTGCAAAGTAAATACTATAAGGTGGATATATAAGAACCTTTGACTCAAGCTCCTGGAGCTTCTGGGGAGGCACTATCGAAGTGTGTATTCTGGCTAAATCAACTTGTCTCGTCGCGCTGATGAAAAATATATATTCATTTTATGGGGCCTCCGATGTCTCCTTCTGTGTGCTATAAACTTCATAACAAACTTGCTGCGTTATAATTCAGCTTGCAAGATTTGACCTAATCAAACTAACAAACAAACAAACATACAGAGCAAGTTAAATAAAAGCTTTTAAAATTGAAATTTAATCAATAGATGCAAAACTTCAATAATAGAAAATAAATGCCCTTAGATTTAATTACTCCATCTGATTTAAATTAAATGTTAATGAAGAACCTGAAATCTCAATAGAAGCAGCATCTTATAATTACAAAATTATTGTGTTGGAAGTTTTTTTTTTGTACATATACTAATCATTTATTTAATGGCTGCCAACAGCTACTTCAGTTTGTATATCAAATTTCTTGTTTATTAAACAGAATAACAAGTCAAATTGAATAGTTCGATTTATAGCCAGTTCTCACTGAGCATTCAATGCAGCATTCACAAAAAGTGTTCACATTGCATTTTGTATATTCGGAACAGCTGTTTTTTGTTTTGGTTGTACATACAAATAGAACTTTGTGGCCAATTGTGAGCAATTAGAATGGAAATTGTGCTAGAAATACATGATTGAGAACAATTTGTATTGTATGCAAATAATTCTTGCAGCTTCCTTGTTTATTACTGCTACTTATTTTATTAATTTTTAAAAAAAAATACAATTTAAAATTTTCATCAAATTTTTTTGTGCAATGATCAGCTGTTTTCTGTTGGCGCGCAGCAAAAAAAAAATCGAAAATTGTTGTTGTTGTTGTTGTTGAAAAATGTAGCATTCAATGCACATTTTTCGAATGCTGCATTGAATGCTCAGTGTAAAATGGCTATAAGTCTGTGAAGCATTCATTTCAAGTAAACATTTTCTGCTCATTTTAAGTCAACAAAGCCAGAGCTACGTCAAACTCCAATTTTCGAACTCTTGGACATACATTCACCCGCCTCCAGTTCAGCTAACAACAATGCTCAATGCTTGAGTAAAATGATTATAGAACAGAACTTTGTAAGGCAAAAAGAAAGTTCTATCGTTGTAATTGTTATTGCTTTTATTTGGTTCCGTGTCATGTTGCTTACATTTGCTTGCAGGATGAACGGTGCTTGTTCTGCAATTGGAGATTGTTATATGAGTATATTGTGTATTCAGGCCTTATAATAATCATTTTTGTACAGTAATAGCTTTGAGCAAGTGCCAACAAGAACAAATTATGGGAAAAACGAAAAAAACGAAGACATAGACAAGGAACTACTACAAGAACAACACATTAATGGCATACTAAATGAGCGAGCTAAACAAAACAGATAAGTATGAATTAAAATAGAAAACACTTCTTAAAAGTGGATAGCAAGAGGATTCAGCTTTCGGCTTTTAAATATGACAGTTTTTTGATACTTTATTTTATTCTTAAAATTGGTTGCGCACAATTAATGATGACTAAAAATGTTTTGAATTTTCTTCGTCATTAAGTTTTTTTTTACACCTTTCACACAATACTTCAATTTATTGTACGTTTATGTAACTTTGTCCTCCTGATTAACAAAACCAACAACATAAAGGTAACACCATTAAATGTTTATGATATCGAAGTAATACATATAATAACACTGATTAAATATAGATTAAAAATAATGCAGTTTAAAATTAAAGAATACAACAACAAAATAGCAATATTTCTAACAAATCTGGAAGACTATACTAGGAGAGTGCGCTTTCACTTACAAAAAGCTGATACTACATATAAAAATTATTTTCTTACACTTATAAATTTTATTGATGGAAATATTAGACGAAATAAAAAACAACCAAACGGGAAACTTAACAATCCTAAAAGTAAACCAATAGTCCTTTTACGCAGAGTCAAAATTTGTGTTTAATTAACACAACCATAGCCTCGTGTCTAATAGGCAATTTACACAAGGCGCAACGAAAATCACCTAAACAGTTGGCAACAAGGCCAAAAAAAATTATAATATTGACAACAATTTTCCAACATTGCCGCAGAGTGACCATTATAACATTCTCCTGGATGTTGCATCCGATGGAGATGTCAGCATCCATGTCTACAAAAGCAACCCCAAGTTCTTCATTTTGGGAAAATGACGAAATTGTGGAGTCCTTGCTGGATAATTAGAGACGAGTCTATTAACCTCAGTCCGACGAACATAGTGTTTCCTTAATAACAACGGTGTTCGACTTGTATGCTGGTCACTCTGCAGTATTGTTGGGAAATTGTCGTTATTATTATCAACAATTTTTCGTTGTTGCCAACTTTTTGGCAACAGCTGATGATGACGAATGTACAAAAAATTCAGCAAAGTTTGAGTCGGACTCGCATACGAAGGGTTCCGTATGTGTTCAAATAACAATACACCCTAACTACTACGCCATTAAAGTCGCAGAATATTGTTCGGTTAAACAGCTTGACTTTAAACAGTAAATGTAAAATATCACCCCACTGCAATATAAAATGTTAAAAGTTTCTTCTATGAGGACCGTGGACGAACGGACGGACAGCGACAGCTTAGTAATAGATTTCCATTGGCACCCTTTGGATACGGAACCCTAAAAATGTAAATATGTTTTATTAATTCTTAAAAAAAGTAACTGGATAACCAAATCAAGCGACCTCCACAAAAAAAAATTAAAAGACTTTCTGTACTTACGTACAAATACTGCAAGAGGAACAAAAAGGAAAAAAATAGTTCACACCCAATGTACTCGTAAAAAAAATCGGGATAGGTAGTACCGATATACTATCGTAATATTTTTTACGTGAAAACATTTCTCGTGATCTATATGATATAATGGAATACACACAGTGCAAATCAATCCATTAAAATGCGTTTTCATCGAACTACAAGTTGTCATTCATACTAGTCATGTGCATAAAATAAATCATATACGGTTTTGAATACATTCATGCACGCACAATACAAGTAATTTCCTACATACGAATGCATTCAAAACGGCATTTGCACTGCTGCAATCAATGAATCATGTTTTCTGTCCCACCATTGGAAAATCGAACTTCTCGACGATTATACTTTATGTATTATAGTGGCTTTACAGTGAGCTAAGATTCGAATCTATGAAGATGCGACAATGATTCGAGTTTCATTTGACAACAACAACAGTGAAAATGGCAAAAATGAGGGGTTGTTGTTGCAGAGTGATTCGATTGAGAGATGCTAATCTCAAATAGATACGCTAAGATTCGGTTTTTTTGAATGGTCTGTCTTAACAGGGCTGGGCAATTTTCACATGTAGGTTGGCAGCATTTTCATAATATCGTCATTTTTTCTAATTGTTATGTGTCTTCTTCTTCATTTTTTTTGCGCCGCGCATAAAACAGCTGATCAGCTGAGCACAAAACAATTTGAAGAAAATTTTCAATTGTAATTTTTTCTTTAAATATTAATAAAATAAGTAGCAGTAACAAAAAAGGAAGCTGCAAGAATTATTTGCATACACTTCAAATTGTTCTCAATCATATATTTTTCACAAAATGTTCATTTTAATTATCACAATTAGCCACAACGTTCCATTTGTATGTATAATCAAAACAAACAACAGTTGTTCGTGATACTAAAATATCACTGTAAACCACAAAACCGAATCTTCGTGATACGAAGCACTGTAAAGCCACTATTAAACAGCGCTTAAATCAACATATTATAATCGATTTGTGTCTTACCTTGATCATGCTACTAAGTAATAGACACAAAATTTGTCCCTTGTTTATTATATTTACAAGAATTAAACCACAACAATCTATTATCCAACTTACTGGAAGTAGTTTCTTGGCTTTCTGTTGCCCTTGTGATGCACCCTCTATACCAATGAGCACTTAATTTTTGTGTCGTGGAACTGCTTAACATGCACACGGCGAGTCTTACTGGCAGGAATCGGCTCTTCTTTAATAATTTGTATTGAATGGGTATGTGCACGATGACGAGCACCCACATCACGATAACATTATGATTGTGTGACTGCACCTCCAGCGATCAAATCACGGTATTCGCGGTGCATGTTATGGGTAACAGAACGTGAGTCGTAGCGAAGCCAAATACCAAAATTTCTGATTTTTATGGGAGAAGTCTAATACACTTGCTTAAGGGAAACAATTTCACCAGTAGTTTTCAACTGACGAAGAAAGTATCAGAAGCGAGACTTACCAACAATGTTGTCAGGTGCAAAAATCCTCATGTTATAGAGTGGAGTTTGTGGCTCATTCTCCGTTGGCAACTTTCGGCCTCGCCTCGTATTCCTTCAACTGTCCCTGGCTTTCATGTTGAAGTGCTAGTAGAAAAGTAGTATATTGATTCGAAAATAACGAACTGCTTTAAGTTACAAAGCAATGCTTGAAACGTAAGCTATTATAATATGTAAAATATATAAATACGAACAGCATTTCACCATTTTGCGAACCCCCTTCACCGTGGTGATGTACTTGGTGCTAAAACTTTTGAATCATCACATATATTAAAATATTTGGCAACACCAAATGCGTTTGGGTGTCGCTACCTTTTTAAACTTTGGCTTTTTTAAAAACATTTTCACATAAAAATATATACGGTCAAAGACAAAAGTCTACATACACTTGCAGATTTTCTAGTTTTCTATAATCGTATTAAATGGAAAAAGTTATTATGCAGTTTTCTTCGAGATCTATATTAAATAAAAAAATTGAAAAAAATCAATGTGACAAAAGTCTACATACATCCTGCATGAATATAGAAGACAAAGCAAACACTGAAAAATAACTGTAAAGTTCCGTATATACGAGTATACCAAATTTTTATTGAACATTTTCTTGACTGCGCTAACATAATGAAATCTGAACTAAAATTGTTTGTATAAATATTGTTCAGATTTGGTTCCTAGTGGAAACAAACCGGTAATCAACAAGTGAATAAACGTACCATAAAGATACCAACCCTTATAATAGTAGTAGTTAACGGCTTTCTATGCAAGTGACTTCACTTTGATATGGCATCCATCCAAAGAAAGTATAACACAATTGTATTCCGGTATTTAAAAAAAAGTTACATGTAACAATTGCTCCAACACAGGGCGGGGGTAATCCAAGAGCTTAAAATTCTGCCACAAACACTTCGATCTATGCTTGTCTAATGAAGTCTGGTGACAGGTATTCTGGTGCAACTTTCGCCCAGGCAGAACTCGTTGAGAATCATGCAAACCAATGCATGTGTCACATCGAACTGCTCAGTATTCTGCAGACAAGTCCAAAGTGAAAGAGTCTTTCTGTAGTTACACGAACATATTAAACGTGGCTCTGTCTATTCGGAACATCTATTTGAAGAATTCTGCGGAATCTTCTTTAATGTCCTTGCTCCAAAATGTTCCATGTCGTTCCTACAATTTCAGACACACACATATTTTATTATGCAAAACCTTTTTTGAAATGAAAACAGAAAATTATTACTTCCAAAATCCTGCGCGAAACACGAACGCTCATGAAATTCAAGAATTCCTTGGTAATCTTCTCTTTTTGTTCGCATAACATCAATATATATGTAGTATTTAAACGTAGCAACATGTTTGCAAATATTATTGCTGATTGTGAATTATCAATTTTGTACAACATTTACCGTTTCACTTCTCACAAATTGCACTTTTTATTTGTATGTACATTCATTACAACTTGTAAATTGTAAATTATATTAATTAAATATTATATTTCATTTATTTATTTATTTTTCAGCTATTCTAATCTGTTAAGACGTGTCTATATGATAGATGAAGAACATGTATTTTTTTTAGTATGCGAATCTCTTCACTATTGTCTAGCAAATTTTGAGCTTGGGAGTTGTGGCTTTCTAGTCTGACCTGGTACCTAATCCTAAACTTTCTAAATCTTTTACTTTAAGAATATTAAGTTATTTTTGTATGTAACAAATAAGGGAGCATTGTTCACCATTCTTAAGCTCTTTGAGATACATGCAGTTCCCCATAGTTGTATGCCATAGTCGAAACTGGCTTAATAAATAAACTATATAAAATGTGTCCATACAAAATTTATTTACCACATAACTGTGTTCTTTGTTAATACTTAATATGTAAGAGAGAGAATATAGTGATGCTAAGAAAGCAAACAACCCATGTGAAGCAGGATCGGGTACGCAACTATAAAATAAAACTAAAGATTAATCATTTTACACAAAATAGGCAATATCACATAGATTTTCTACATAACCTTCTTTTACTTGTTAATTAATATAGATATGTATTTTATACAGAGATATTTTTCAAGTCTCATGTGCTTTCCTCAATATATTGAATGAGCTTACACAGCAATTGAATTTACTTTTGAAGTCTAATTTTCCAATACTTCTGGACAAAACCCAGATGCTGAGTTTGAATTATACCCCTCCTAAAGAAGTCATAATTACATAGAGCGAGTTGAGACACAAATTTTAGAAAAAGTGAAATTTAGTATTTCGAAAAAAAAGAGTTGGAAGAAACTAAAAATTCTGAACCTGCTAATCTAAGAACTGAATTATATATTGCCACCAAAATTTTTAGAAGAACTCAAATTGTCCAATAACATGTACAAATAGGAAAAAATGCCAGATATTCCCTTTTCTAAAACAGAGTTTGATGACCTCAAATAAATGGGTGGCATGCTTCAACTTGAGAGACAAATTTTTGAAAAAGAGAAATTTAGTATTTCAAAAAAAAAGAAAAGAGTTGGAAGAAACTAAAAATTCTGAAAGAACTGAATTAAATGTTGCCACCAAATTTTTTAGAAAAACTCAAATTGTCCAATAACTTGTACAAATATGATAAAATGCCAGATATTCCCTTTTCTAAAACAGAGTTTGATGACCTCAAACAAATGGGTGACATGCTTCAACTTGAGAAACAAATTATAGATAAAGAGAAATTTAGGTTAGGTCACTAAACGAGTGATGCAACTTAGACCACAAGATGGGTCCGTTGTGAGCCACAGGGGTGGGGCTTGGCTACCTCCCAACTGAATTGAACCATTCGGAGCTTTTTATGAAGCGAACGAGGTTATTTATGCCTAGTTGATATAGGTTATCTATACTTGTTAGGAAGGGGGAACCCAAGAAACGTATCCTCCTTCTGGCCAGGTCTAGAATCGATGGGCTGCAAAGTGATCGCATATGCGGATGACGTTGTTATTGCCGTTTCTGGAAAATACTTATCTACTCTGGGAGACCTTCTGCAGGGTGCTCTGAATTTTCTTTCCAATTGGGCGGAAGATTGTGGTCTTGGAGTCAATCCGGACGCAGGTCATCCTCTTCACTAGGAAACATAAAATCCCCTATTTATATCCGATAATGCTTTCGGGGAAATGTGTGATATCGGAAGAGACAAAGTACTTAGGCTTAATCATTCACAGGAAACTGACATGGAAGCCGAATACTCTAGAAAGAGCTAGGAAGGCTAACATGGCACTTTATGCCTGCAGAAGAGCAATAGACAAAACATGGGAATCAAACCTAAGACTGTTTATTGGCTCTATACATCAGTTGTCAGACCCATTCTCCTTTACGGAAGTGTTGAATAGATGAAAACAATTTAAAACACATTAAAATGATGTACATGTAAATTTTTATTCCTCCTACTAATAAAAACATTGATTTTTATATAAGAAATAAAAATATACTTTAAAATAAAAACCTTAAATAAATGAAAAATTTATTACGAAAATTTCTTGTTACTCATTATATTATTCGGTTCTGCTAATCAGAAAAAAAATAAAGAAAATTAAGAAAAAAAGATTCAAATCAAATTTACTATTATCAAATTTACTACTATGAGATGAAGCCTCATAAAAGATCAAAAAATAAAATTATATCTCAGCTGGCCGTAAACATCCTAATTTCATATTGTTGATTATATTTTTGATAGTTTTTCTTATTCTTATATAAATACCGTTTTTTTGGCATTAATTCGAAAAACACAGTCTCTTGAAACTTAGTTTATTTTTTAGTCATATAATAAACGATTCACTTGTCGAATCGGTTAACTCCACTTTTTGAATTTTATTAAATAGTAATGTCAAAACACACAAATATGAGACCCGTGAGACCCTAACTACACTACCGCCCACCACTTCTTTGGCTAGCGGAATCATCAAGGAGAATCAATATTCTTTCTAATAATAACATTTACCGTTTACGAGAAAAATTCAAAAAACCGGTATCCCCATCTGGTTTCCCCCCTTAACTCTTCTAGCGGCACATGTATTGATGGAGACTTTTGGGGTTTTGTTTAGAGTCACAAAAGGATGGCTCAAGCAAAAATTTAACTTTCCCTTACTTATTACGAAGATTGAACTCTTCTATGCTTATTTCCCTAAACTAGGTAAGACTTTTTTGTAATTATAAAATATCTGAATTTTTTATTCATCATCTGAGTGCAAAGTAAATTATTTCTCTTGTGTTTGATTTCATTATCATAACCGTAATATAATTTTATTATGTTTATTAGTTTTTATCTGTTAAATATATAAATTATTATTAATATTATTTTTTTTTTTTTTTTATTTATTTTGCTTTTGATTTTTGATAATCCTGGATCTCCTTAAGCCGGCTTTCGTTTCCTCATTTTCCTTTTTGATTGCTGATGACCTTCTTGCCCTTGAGTTGGAGTTATGAACACATTTTGAAATTTGTAATTGCCATACATATGTTAAAATTTGTACTCTGGAAAAATTAAAAAGTCACTCGATTATCAAACTGCACTCATATTTTCTTTTCAATATTTTTATTTTTTTCTTCTTTGAATTCTTTTTCCAAGTGTTACACCTTCTTTTCGTTGAACCTGTTATATTTTTTGTTTTGTGCCTTTTTTAAATGTTTTTGTGATTTCTATTAGATTATATCTTTGCTTATCATTTTGTCGTGTTATTGCTGTGCACAGTCTAATGGCGATTTTATGATATTTGTTGTCACCATTGCAACTAGGCGGACCAGTTGAATGCTTTGATCCTCCAGCTAATGTTGATGCAATATTTGGATATTGTTGAGCACATTGTTGTGGTCAAATTGTGCGCAACGCATCCCTCACCAACAGAAGCTTCAAATATACTCAAACTGTCTGGCGATGGTCCTCACCCAGGATGTGAGGCGACGTCGACTGAAGAGACTCTACCCTAATGAGTTTCTTAGCAGAAGGTCACCATGAAAATAAACATGCACCGCCATAAAATCGCCCCGTAGTCAATATTCATTATCATCACAAGAATATTCTAATCGCTATATTGCGATAAGGTTTTAATTACAACCACCACAATTATGATGAGGACCACACTGTTAATATTTTGATAAAATCAGCAATCAGATGCATTCTAGTTGATGTTCCATAAAGTTTGTAACACACAGTAGGAGACATCGGGTACCCCATTAAGTAAATATATTCTTGATCAGCATGACAAGACGAGTTGATTTTGCCATGCTCGTCTGTCCATCTATATGAATGGAAACTGGTTCCTAAGATTTTGGGGTAGAGAGCGGAAACTTTTCACGAAGCTTTCTCTAAGATAATTACAACTTCGGCAAAGCCACAGTTTATCTTCGTTTTACGTATTTCTGCTTAGCTTACCTTTTTAAAATTCTATGTTCGAAAGTAAAGAAGTTCAATGATATTGGACTAATATTAATCAAACACTTTAATCTTTATTACAATGCTTTTCACTTAGATTTTTTATTTACTGTTTATTTAAATAACGAATTCAAATAGTAAACGCGATGAGCAGAACAAAAACACAACTACATACAATCAAAGATGAACGCAAATGAGACAAAAGAGTAATTAGCTTATCGTTTTCGAGAGCATGTACAGTTGTAGCAAGACAACATACCGGGATCGTTTATAAATAGTTTGTAAACAGTTTGTTCTGACGTCATCGAATATGCCAACGATAGCAAAAACAAAAGCAATATCAATATCAATAGCAACAGCAACAATAACAAGAGGAATACAAAAAATTATAAATTAAAGAAAATATGTTCTTTATTTATTGAGATTTTATTACAAAAATCCAAACATTTCCAAATTTCCAACATTTTCGGTTAAATATCAAAAAAAAATTCTGCATATTCTTCTAATTTCAGCCAAATTAGTTAAGTCATTCTCAAGATAACAGCATTTTCATAATTATGAAATTATAATTTTTTCATCATTTTCATTGCCCCTCTCCCTCTCCTTCTTGTCCCTTGACAATGTAAGCGCGCAATTATAAAAATACTCTCACCACTTTCAGATTATAGTATATATTAAGGCGTTTGGGCAAGAAATTATGTCACACGTTTCCACGTTAAAAAAAGCCAACTTACTCAAACACTTCACAACTTCAAAATAAATCCTCATTTTCAAAATTCTGTTAATTCGTACTAATTTCAAATTTTTGGTGAAAATTTTTATCAAAATGAAAATGATATCTCTTGAGACGATTTTATCAACAGCAAAATAATTCGTCATAGAAAGAAATAGGTGGTAATCATTTAGTGCAAAGTAAATACTATAAGGTGGATATATAAGAACCTTTGACTCAAGCTCCTGGAGCTTCTGGGGAGGCACTATCGAAGTGTGTATTCTGGCTAAATCAACTTGTCTCGTCGCGCTGATGAAAAATATATATTCATTTTATGGGGCCTCCGATGTCTCCTTCTGTATGTTACAAACTATGGTAGAGTGGTGCCAAGGCAAGTCGAAAATCGTTTTAAGCAATTTGTTTTGCATAACCTATAACTTGTTTAAATGGATTCGAGCAATATCTGCCCAAACTGGTATCCCATAGAAGATAATAGCTTGGAAAGTTGATCTGAAGAGATATATTTTGTTTTCAATATTCAAGCGAGAGTTTCAAAAATGAAGCAGTTTACTTTATTAAGGATATAAGCGATGTGGTCCTTAAAAATGGTTTGAATCAAAGACAACTCCAAGGCATCTAACGCTTTGTTCCCAGAGGAAAACAGCGTTGTGGAGTTTTATATGGCTATTTGGCTTAAATATGAGTTTTGTCCGGATTAATCCTTATGTTCCATTTAGTAAACATGAAGAGTTTCAAAAGCAACTATTGTAATATATCATTTATTTATTTTGTCAACTTCTAGGGTATAAAGGGTATGTTATTATAGTTGCGATGGAACCGAGCTTAATACATATTTTGTCTTCTCTTATTTCCTGTTAGCTTTTTTTTTTACAAATTTTATTATTAAATATGGTTTTTCTTTCTTTCTTATTCTTGGTTATTCGCCAAAAAAAAAAAAAAAAAAAAAAAACGAAACTAAGAAAATACTCCTCTTTTTAAGTTTAAAGATGCATACGTCACCAACAAAAGCTTCAAATATACTCAAACTTTCAGGCGATGGTCCTCATCCATAATGTGAGGTGACGTCGATTGAAGAGACTCTACCCTAATGAGTTTCTAAGCAGAGGGTCACCATGAAAATAATCGTGCACCGCGATAAAATCGCCCCAAGTCAATATTCAATATCATCATAAGTATATTTTATGGTATTTTTCAACAATGTTTTAATTACAAACCACCACAAAGATGATGAGGACCACATTGTTAATATTATGATAAAATCAGCAATCAGGTGGAATCAACTAGAATGTTCCATGAATAGCAAAAAAAAAAAAGAAAAAAAAAATAAAATAAAAAAACGGGGTGATAGTATCGCTATACTTCCTTTATATTTTCTTCTCAAGCAGTGAATATCATTATAAGTTTGTCATGAAGATTGTAGCACTTAGAAGAGGACAGCGGAGTTAAAGCATATTCTTGATCAGCACGACGAGACAAGTTTATTCAGTCGTGTCCATCTTACCGTCTGTCTATCCTTCTGTATGCATGTAAATTAGTCCCTCAATTGTTGAGCTTGTACAAAGCTTTCTTTTCACCACACGCAATACATTTGTCGGAATCAGCCAAATCGGACCACTAGGGGTAGTTACCATACACACCCAGATCCAAATACATCTTCTTATTGGAAAACTGTTTTGTTTTTTTGTACTACTATGGAGCAGAAATTTAGACACTATAAGTGACTGACTCTTATCTAACAACCATGTAAATTTCAAGGCCTCTTCGGACAACTCCATACAAAACATGAACTTTGAACAATAGAATCAGAAGATATAAAAAGTACGTGAAGAGTGTTACATCTTCAGTATAGCTAAATCTATTCTTAATTGTACAGGTTTTGTTTTTTATTCAGTAGCGGAGACCCAAAGATATACACAGCGATTTCAAACATGGGCTAAACGATGAGACATTGGCATTAATCTTTTCAAATCATCTAAGTGATCATACAAATTAAGGCGGGGTTCTTGCTCAGATATATCGTACGACTCTAGAATCATTCCTCAGGTGAATCATGTTGGATACATTGTCCTGATCCTTTCTGCGCCCATGTGAATAGTGTGCTGCAACCAAAAAATTTTGAAATTGGACGAGCTACTGCGTGCGAACCGCAAACTGTCACTCAACAAGAAATTGATGATCTATAAACAAGTAGTGGCCCCAATGTCAACTATGCATATGAGTATGCCAACGCTTTGAAAAGATGATCCCCAGTGTAAGTAATAGTCATTCTTTTTCTTCTACAGATTTTTTTGTAATGTAATAGTGTATGATTCTTTCTGTTCTTCCGTCAGCATTTCTGTTATAAGGTGTTTTAAATTGGAGAACTTAAATTTAGTTTATGATTTTACCGACTATTTGAACTCATCCAATCAAATGAAAAGAACTATAAATATATATTTGAAGCACCATAATTCTTAAGTTTAATTTAAGCTATAGACCCGTCCCTGATTTGCATTGGTGCATTAGTAAAACTGATTTACATTTCTTCACCGGTTTCATCACTCTGAAGGCAACGAAATGTCCTTGTATTTCTTGTTCTAATGTTTCCCGTAATCTATTCAAAACAAACATGTATATTGCGCAATACTTGAAAATAAAATTGATTTAATATTGACTGTTGAGTCCACAAGCGTGAATTTTGATTAGGTTTTTATTGCAGACTAAAAAACTTAACTAACATACATTACTTATGCTTATTTAAACTAAAGCTTTTACATAACATAGAACATTTTACATAACAAAGAAAATTTTACATAGCATTAATAACTTAACAGAACTATACTTAAAATAACAACTTAACATATACAAATACTTCTTGAAACAAATAAATAACATAAGTCCGAATATACTCTGCTCGTTGAAAGGACTCAGATACTTTCAAAATCATTGAATTGGAATTGGAGCGACCTTGTGAATTGGCATTCGCATTTGAACCTTCTTTATACTAATGTCCTCTACTTGAATATATCCATCAGTTCTTGAGATATTATTTGTTATTCGACCCAACAACCAATATTGGGGGTGTGTTGTCTTCATGAACGATAATCATTTGACCAGTCTCCATATTTGCTTCTGGTTTAAGCTACTTGAAACGAACTTGCAACATGTGTATATAATCTCTTTTCCACTACTTGAATATATCCATCTGTACCTGAGATAGTATTTGTTATTCGACCCAACAACCAATGTGGGGGGGGGGGGGTGTTATCTTCATGAACGATAACCATTTGACCAGCCTCAATATTTGCTTCTGGTTTAAGCCACTTGGAATGAACTTGCAACATGTGTATATAATCTCTTTTCCATAGTTCTCAAAATCGTTGTTTTAGGAATCTGTCACCAATGACTCGGGAATTGCCATTAGTGATGAGCCAATTATTAGATGTGCCGGTGTTAAAGCTTCACCATCATTGGGATCCTCAGATAATGGAACCAGCGGTCTTGAGTTAGAATCGCTTCTACTTCCTGTGCCACAGTTTGAAGCTCTTCAAACGTAAGGAATCAATTGCACATATTCTTGAATAGTAATATTTTCATTGATTTTACGGCTGCTTCCCCCAAGCCACCAAAATGCGGTGCCCGTGGAGGTATAAATTTAAAGTTGAATCCAATTTTCGAGCTGAACTCTTGTAAACTGCTGATAGATTTGTTATCAAAAAACTGTTGTTATAATTCACTAAACTGTGAATGAGCACCAAAAAAGTTCGTTGCGTTGTCACAGTAAATCCCCTGTGAAATTCCTCTGCGAGCAATAAAGCGCTTTAAACACAAAATAAAAACATTAGTTGATAAATCTGATATTAGCTCTACATGAACAGGTTTTGATGAGAAACAAATGAAAACTGCTAAGTATGTTTTATAAGGAACTTTGCTTCGAATCCGATACGATATTATAAATGGTCCACACAAATCCACACAAACTACTAAGAAAGGTCGGTGTGCCAAAAATCTGTCACTAGGAAGTGAACCCATTACTTGCTGAAGTAGTCGAGGTCTGTAGTGATAGCAAAGGGTACAACGTCTGACTACCTGCCTCACAAGTTCTCCAGCATTTATTATCCATATTTGTAGCCGAAGTAACCCAATCAGTGCCTTTGGTCCAACATGCATATGATTCAAATGAAGATGCGAATAAATTTTAAAGTAAACTCATGTGTCTTTGGTAAAAGTAAAGGAAACTTTGCATCATAGTCAATTGGTGTATGAGTCAATCGTCCTCCTACTCTAAACAACAAAACAGTTTGATTTTGTAGTTCAGTCTGTACCAAGAATGGCGATAATCTTTGAAGTTCTGGCTTCAATACTTTCTTTTCCTTTAATAATTTAATTTCGTGTGCATAATCTGAAGCTTGAATACTCGATACAATATAAAAATATAAAAAAAAACTAACTTTGGTTATGCCGAAGTTGTAATACTCTTCACGCCCGAGCGAGTGGTCAGAGGGTCTTGAATTTTATAAAGTTGGGGGCTATGGGATAGTCACTTAGTCATTAGTGTCCAAATTTTAAGTCAATAGTACAAAAAACAAAAAAGTTTTTCTAATAAGAACTTTAATTTGGATCCCGGTATGTATGAGGGGTACCCCTCCTAGTAGTCCGAGGGTCTTGATATTTTCATGGTTTCTGGATATGGGTCAGAGATTTATAGTGCCCAAATTTCAGTTCAATAAGTCAAAAAAAAAACTTTTTCAAATAAGAACTTTGAAAGGGGGTTTGTATGGGACGTAACCCCCCGAGCGGTCCATTCGGCCTGATTCACGAACTTGTCCGGCGTTTGGTAAAAAGAAACCAATGTACAAAATTTTAGGTCTCTAGCTCAAAAACTGAAGGACTAGGAGTGCGAACAGACGGACCGACGGGACAGACGGACATGGCTAAATCAACTCGTCTCATCGAGCTGATCACAAATATATATACTTTATGTGGTCGGCGATGTCTCCTTCTGTGTGTTACAAACTTCATGACAAACTATAATACTATTCATAACGTGAAGAATATAAAAATGTCTTTGCAATTCGCTGGCTGGAACGTGCAACGAATATAAAAATGTCTGTTGCAGTTCGCCGCAACAACACATCTCGCAAGAACCTTATCAACTGGAGTTCTATTACTTGCTCTCAATACATAGGACATGGCACGCAAAATACGACGATATGCTACAAAACTATTAAGTTGTGATGAATGTATTTACAGCCACTGCAACACGAATCTGTCCAGAAGTATACTTTGATAGTATATGTGGTAAGTTTATGTCAAATTTTTTGCCATGTTTGACATAACAAATATGCAGCACACAAATTTAGACGTGGCAAAGAAACCGCCTTAATTGGTGACACTTTGGATTAATCTTAACACGAACATAAATGCAGCAACCATATGCTTTTTGTGATGCATCTGAAAAGCCATGGATCTCACAATCATGCTCCAACGATGTGTATCCATAACGAGGTACTTCTATTTGGTTTAAAAAACCTAAGTCCGACTGTATTAATTGCTAACGTTTGTTTCATTCAGTGGTAGCCATAATTCTTGAATGAACATCTTACAACGAATGATTTTAGTCATACAAACGTGCTATTGTTGACACCACCTTACGCTTTGTACTCGATTCATTTGTAGGTAACTGATACTGAGAGCATAACACATCCAAATTAGGCTTCCAACACATGCCTAGTGCCTTCGTGAAATCTATTTCATCAACAACAGTAAATAGTACATTATCAACCATTTCCTCGGAATTACTGACGTTGAATTTTACAAGTTCCATACCAGCTTTTCGCAATAAATTTGTGACTTCCGAAGTTTTTTGTTGTACCTGCTGAATACTATCTGCACCCGTAAGAAGATCATCAACATACATAACTTCGCGTACAACAGCAGCTCCGACTGGAAATTGATTTTGATATTGATCAGCAATGAACTACAAACTCCGAATTGCTAAGAATGGTGAGCATGACATTCCATATGTGACTGTATTCAACTGAAAAAGTCTTAGTTCATCATTAGCACAATTCCTCCAAAATATATATTGATATACTCGATCGTGTGAATCAACCAAAAATTGCCTATTCATTTTCTTCACGTCAGCTGTCAAGGCGTTACAACAGAGTTATAAGGGGATTTTGTTGTATTGTCGGACCAACCATTAAGAGATCATTCAATGATCGTTTTTGCTGACGAGCCAAATACTACTCCTAACTTCGTGCTACCACTTTGGGAACGTAAAACACAATGATGAGATATGATGTAATGTAAATGATTAATATCAAATTTTTTTGCTAGTTGCATATGTTGTAGTTATAAATATTCATCAACGAATTCTGTGTACAATAGTTTTAGTTGCTGTATCACGATCTAACCGCCTTTCTAACTGCAAAAACTGTTGCTTTACATTCTCAAAGGAATTTCCAAGTTCTTCAAATGGCAAGCGAACTTGTTCACGCCTTGCATCATTAAACTTAGTATTTTTGACGAAATGCTCTTCACATAACTGCTCTCCTTCTGCAAGATGTTTAACATTCAATATATAAAACTCCTCAATATTATCAAAATTTCGGGATTGTCGCACATTGCATTTGTACTTATTCGACCCTATCTCTCCTTCAACTTTACCTCCAATAATCCAACCAAATGTTGTATTGAGTAAACAAGGTAGGCCATTGCCCAATGAGATTTTTCCATCTGTAAGTAAGTCAAAAAATACTTGAGTGGTAATCAATAAATCTATTTTATGTGGTTTATAGAAATATGGGTCAGGTAAGTCGATATCATTTGGTATGTTCCATTTTGAAATATCCATACAACATTCAGGTTGACTAAGTGAAATAGATTTTGTCACAGCGAAATTTAAACGCCACTCATCATCCGACATTCTGGATTTTAACTTTGGGTTGACAGTAAATTTCATCTGTGTTCGTAAATTTGCCATGCCCGAAATTTCCCACGGTTGATGCATGAACTTCAGTTGCAACTATTTTGCCAATTGCTCAGTCATGAGACAATATCACCCAGAATCTAATAACTCTCGTGCTGGTTGATACATTCCAAATTTGTTTTGTACTAAGACCACTGC
>JAWNKV010000829.1:0-27883 GCA_035041805.1 Amiota mariae
ATCGAGATGCCCGATGAAGTGCACCTATTGGGTTATGCGGGTGATATCGCTGCAGTGATAGTTGGCCGAAACATAAAAGACGCGAAGAGGAAATTAAATCAAGTGATGATTACGACTGAAGCATGGTTGGGATGGAAAAGACGGAACTTATCCTCCTAACTAGACGGTACATCCCCTAGGAAATTGACATGGAGGTACTGGATACAACGCTGACTACCCAGAAAGAAATCAAGTACCTTGGAGTGAAATTTGACCCCCGGCTGACTTTTGGGGCACACATAAGCCACACGCTACGACTAAAGCAGCCCGCATAACTGAAATGCTTAGCAAGTTGATGGCAAATATAGGAGGCCCGACTCAGAGCAAAAGGAAGCTATTAATGGAGACGACGAACTCGATTCTTCTCTATGGCAGCAAGACTTGGGCAGACTTGGTTAGAAGAGATTGTCTCAGGAAAGAACTAGAACGTATTCAACGTACAAGAGCACTAAGGATAGCTTCGGCTTATCGCACGGTCTCTGCAGCAGCGGTCCTCATAATCAGCGGAATGATCCCCATCGACCTTTTAGCAGAAGAACGGAGAAGAATCTGGGAAGCGAAAAACTCAAGCGCACCAATATAAAACCTTCAAGACCTAAGACGGCAAACCATCTTGAAGTGGCAATCAAACTGGAGCTCCGAGCAGCGAGGCAGATGGACAGCGCGACTCATACCGGAACTCAGCAAATGGATATCGAGGAAACATGGCGAAATAAATTATTATATAACACACGGGCCACGGATACTTCAACAAGTATCTATGGCAAATGGGAAAAAAGGATCGCCCAACGTGTATATATGGAGATGCAGAAGAGGACAATGCCGAACACACCTTCTTCTACTGCGAGAGATGGCATACAGCAAGAGATGATTTAAGCCGCGTCATTGGACCTTATACGACGGAAAATATTATCGACAAGATGCTCCAAAATGAAGAACAATTGAAAGCCACAGCCACTTATATAGAAGATGTCCTTAAAACAAAAAAAAAAAAAGGAAATGGAAAATCACCAACTGATGATGAGATTCACCGAATGTGTGACATAAGGTGACGATTAAACATATAACGATGTTTAGAAGCGGGAAATGGACGCTGGTGTTGACAGTTGACATAGTCAGAAGAGGATACCACCTTGAAGTAATGCGCAAGCAGTTGCAGGGTGGATATATATCCAACAAAAAAAAAATCATTATTTTATAATACAAATAATCTGAGAATCAATGCACTTCTTCTGAAGGGTTTTCATTATTTTCCATCTATAAACGTTTACATATATTGCGAATTGCTTGATCAAAATACAGACAACCCCCCAGTCAGTCAGTCAGTTGTATCTATGGGAACAAATGCCGACACGTTGTCATTTGATATTTACCATGGGACCTTACCGGCTTGGGAGGCCTTATGAATAACTACACTACCACTGAAAACCCTCTTCACACCAAAATAAATTTAGATTAGATTTTAGTTATATGGATAATTTTATTTTATTTATTTATTTATTAACAACTTATATACTATTACAAATAGGATATAAACATAATCTCAAGCTATGACTACGAGGCCTTAAGCTTATATATGGATAATTAAAACTACCTTGAAGTACTTAATGGAGTATAAGGAGTAATTAAAAAATAATAGGTAATTTTTGATTAGTGAATAGATTTTTGATTGTTAAACAAATTAAAATATTCTTCAATGAAACTTCTTCACAAAAATATTCAAACACAACTAGAAAACTTGATGTTGTTAATCTTTTTTTCTTATACAATACAATACTTACATATATTTATATAAAAATTAGTCTATTAAATTGTTCGTATGTTATGAGCTTTCATACCGTTTATCTGATTGCTTGGAAATTTTGTAAATGTTTATTGTTAGTTTCCGGCTTGAATATAGGATAGTTTTGAACCCGATATGTGCTTCCGTTCTCGAAATCTGGGATATTCAAACAACTATAACCCCCTAAAAGTAGACTAGAAACAATTAACTAAAATGGAACATTAATTTTCTGATACTCAAACTGTGTTCTTTATTGATACTCAACAACTGTGCCATATTCCACTAAATTTTCTTATTTTTATACTCTTCATGTAGTGAATAGTATTATAAGTTTATCATGAAGTTGGTAACCTACAGAAGGAGATAACGGAGACCCCATGATCAGCGCGCCGAGATGAGTTGATCTTAGTATGTCCGTCTGTCTGTCTGTATGTATGCAAACAAGTTCCTCAGTTTTCAAGCTAAGGAGCTTTCTTTGCACCATACGCAGTACATTTGTTGGAATCAGCCGAATCTGACCACTAGGGGGGTACTCCCATACAAACAGGAATCCAAATTAAAGACCTTATTAGATTTTTTTCTTTTGTTTTTTGTATTATCGCCTTGAAATTTGAATATTTAAAGATTCTAATCCATATTCACGAGCCATGCAAATTTCAAGACCCTCGCACAACTAGGAGGGGTACCCCCCATACAATCCTGTATCCAAATTCATGTTCTTATAAGAAAAACTTTTTTGGTTTTTGTACTATAAACTTGAAATCTGGACACTATAAGTGACTGACCCATATCTACCAACCTTCTAAATTTTAAGACTCTCGGACTACTTGAAGGGGCGTGAAGAGTATTACAACTTCGGCATAGCAAAAAGTTAGTCTTTTTTCGCCATTGAACATAAAAGTCAAATAATAAACTTGAACATAAAAGTTGAGCTAAGTAATTGGAAATAATTTTGAAGAAGAAAATTGAAAAAATAAAATTTTATATAAAATTGAATTTCACAATTGAATAGTATAAAATCTAAGCTTTGAGCTCATTAATTGAACATCATAATAATTGACTTAAAATTGAATATTAAAATAAAATATGATAGTTAAATTTAATGGTTGAATATGAAATATGATTTTTGCCATTGAACAAGAAAATTGAATGTAAAAATTAAATATGAAAGCTGAGCTTAGAAATTGAATAAGAACGTTAATGGTTTAATTTGAATATGAAAGGTGATATTTGTTACTGAATACGAAAATTAAATGGAAAAATTGAGTATAAATTTTGAGCTCATTAATTGAACATCATAATAATTGACTTAAAATTGAATATTAAAATAAAATATGATAGTTAAATTTAATGGTTGAATATGAAATATGATTTTTGCCATTGAACAAGAAATTTGAATATGAAAATTGAATAAGTCGTCAACGTTGAAAAATTGTTATCCTAGGCTAATCTTCTTGTGAATACACGAATCAATAAAATTCGGACGCAGTTGATTGATTGGACCAAGGCGCCCTAGTCTGGCGGCAGGTGTGCTACCTTTCTAGCCGTACTACGTACTACGATTAGGCTTCCAGGCTTGCGTAAACCGTGAGGCGAGAATGTAGGATTTCCCCTAGAATGCTGATGTTGTGCAGTTATCCCGCTGTGTACTCGGTCGCCATTTCCTCATTAGTGAAAAACAGAGGGCACCACGAGAATATGAATATGAAAGCTATATTTCGCAAATGAATATAAAAGCTGAGCTTAGCAATTGAATAAGAACGTTAAATGTTTCATTAGACTAAGAAAGCTGATGTTTGTTGTTGAATAGGAAATTTAATTTAAGTTAAAATTGATTATAAAAGTGACATTTTTTTTCCTCCTTATTATCACCCCTAATTGGAGCATAGGCATCTCCATCGAACACGATTTTTTTGGGCTGTTATTTTTGCTTCTTCCCATGTGATGTTTTGCATCGGCTAACTCCCGCCATTGTCCGGGTGCGTGGGCCAAATACCATCATCTTATTGTTCCTTTTGTATCCGAGACTTATCCTTGTATTGGTTTCGGTAATCGATTGGTTTTCACTATAATAGGTGATTGGGCTACTGCTAAAAGTGAAATTTAGCGATTGAATAAGAACATTGAAAGTTTAATTTGAATATTAAAGATAATTTTAGTAATTAAACAAGAAAGCTGAATATAAAAATTGAATGTGAAAGTTGAGCTTAGCAATTTTATTTGTTTTAAACTGTTCAATTTTACGTAACAACAATATTACAATTATATTCTTATTTCTATGAATTTATAAAATCACTGCGTTTGATGCTTTTGATTCACAGTGGAAGCTTCTTCGTTTATATGATTTATTAGCCTGTCTTTGTGGGCCACTGCAATATTTGTTATACCTGCGTTGACAGATTTCATTCCGAGGTCGCTCTCAATTTCAGCATTTCTGTTATACCATGGTCCATTAACCATTTTATTTTTATTTTTCTTGACGTAAATATATCTTCCACCTATGTTTGCAATCGAGTGTCATACCCAGAATGTTCACATGAAGGCTATGTGTGTGTATGGATTACGTTTGGTTGAGTTCAATACCCCATTTTTGGTTCAATGAAAATTTTCATTTAATTCTGTCTGATGAGTTAGTTGCTTTCGGTGTTGTCAACAGCAAGCAAAGTGGTGTCATCTGCAAATGTGGCTGTGACGCATACTCGTATTGTGTCAGAGAGTAGCTCAAGCGTGAACAAAATGTACAGCAGTGGTCTAAGAACACAGTCTTGTGGTAAGAGTACTCCAGCATTTAATTCTTTAAGAGTTGAGTAAGAGTCATCTTGCTTAATACGAAAATAGCGATTTGATAAATACGCAATACTCATATTTCTGTTTAGGCAGGAATACATTGAGTGTATTAAGTAGTCCTGTGTGTGGCAAACTTTGTTTTCCTGAAAATTGAGACATAACGTAAAATGAACAATGCTTTAAATAAGTATATTTGTTAAGTATTCCATGCTATTAATTGGTAGTTATTAGTCATTAGTATCTCAGCAGTATCTCATAAGTTTGTAAGCAGGTGAGTTTTTTTTTTTTTTTTTTTGAGGCTGTTGACCTCTTTGCTTAGTTCAGCGCATGTGATATATGGAATAACTATTTACTAGGAATACATTTTCGTCTTCATAGCGTGTTTCGTATAGAGTAAATATGTCTTCCAAATACTTTGCGAAAGCTAATATTGTAGTTGAACATTGCATGTGACACCTCCTTGTTTTTGCTTTCTTAATCATTGTTCTAAGGCTGCAAAATCTGATCACAACATTTGTGCTGTGTGTTGTATGGAGATGTTGTCATAAATGAAAGAACCGCTAGTGGTTGACATCATCGATGAAACCATGGAGAATTGCAATTAAAATTAAAAAGCTCCCACACTGCTATAGAGAAGCATCTTCACACGGTGTGAAAGGTTAAGAAAATTGTTGAGCATGGCCGCTTAACTTATTGACTCAAGCAATGAAGCGAAAGAAGTTGCTTAACCTAAGTGACACATTGAATTAAACTAGATGTTCATCCATGTAAAATGTTGTTGTGCGTATGATGGGACGGCGAAAAGATTATCATCCATTACGATTTGGTTGAAAGGAAACAAACGATTAACACGTCTATTCAATATGAAAGACCTAATCGGCAGCATAAACTTATTTTGTTGCAAGAGAAAGCCAATCCTCATATCGCCAATATTATTAATAAGGAAGCAATTTTCAAAAGCATGATGGGAAAAGAAACAAAAAAACTCTCAATACTCTTAAAAAAAAAAAAACCCACATTTCACAAACCTCTTCACTTTTCTTACAATATTCTTTCTAATATTAATACAGGAAGTCAATAAAATACAATTTAATATGAAAAATATGTATATTTTTAGTTTTTCATTGGCAAAAGCATGCGATTTTTGAAACATAAGTACATGTTTTATTAAACAATAAAATTCATTCGACAAATGTATGTAGACATACACAAATATATTCTTCCAAAAATATTAAAAATTACAATAGATAAAAAAGATACAAAAGTATCTTAAATATGTTTGTATGTGTTAGTTTAGTTTAGTCATTGTTTTTATTATTGTTCTACCACATTGAAAATATGAGAAAAATTGAGTACAAAATAAATGGAAAATACATGAATGAATGCATCAAATAATTTTTATGATTATTTTTCTTTTCATTTTTTTTTTGTTTTTTTTTGTTTTTTTTTTTTTTGCAAATTTTTGATGTCTTTCTTTTTTTTTCTAAATTTGGAAAGGAAATATTTTTATTGGAATTTGTTTAAATTTTATTACCTCAAAGTAAAGAATTTAAAAAATATAAAATTTATTGTACAATAAAATAATTTCTTTTGACTTTAACATAGTTGCGGAGATTTACTTGGAAAGAACTAAACAATTAATTGAATTTTATCATTAATATTCTAATAATCAAAAAAAAAATATGTTTTTGTTGTTTAATATCAATAATATTATATTCAATACAAGCGCACCCGGTCTTGGCTTAAATGATAGAACGAATGATATTTCAGCTTCTCTCCAGTCGATGCTAACAAAAACTTTAGCAATCGGATCCATACTATGTATTTGCCAAATTCGTGACGCTTACATCAACTCCTTTTATCCATCAAAAAATTCTGGGTACCTAGCCATGAAGGGATTTCCAGAAATTAAATGACTAACACAGCAGCTAAGCTAGTATAGCAGTCAGCGTCATTCCCTCCGTCGAGAAGGACATCTCGTCAATGTGAAGACTGTCTGGCTTTTCGTTACAGGTAAAAATTTGTTAATCCACACCAGAAGAAAATGTACCCTTTACACTCGACTTCAAATTGGTCACAGTGCCCATCACTCACACGTATTTACTCAATGTGGATACACGCCCATCTTGTCACCTATGCTATCATGTGGAGGTATCTACGATGCACCTTTTGGACCAATGCCCTCATCATCAAAGTATCAGAATTGCCCTCTTTCCTAACTCCAATCCCTCATCAGCCCTTATCACAATTTCCAAACCCAATATAGGAAAAATAGTCCATTTCCTAAAAAGTTCTAAACTCCCAGTGGACCAAGCAGCGAATGTTATGCGGACATTTGCCTAAGCTATCGCAAACGGACTCAGAAACGAGCGTATTGTGGTCAAAAAACGGATGTCGGTTGAACATTCACACAACTATCGTAAACGTGATGAAACGCAAATGATAGTTTTGTGAGCATAAAAATGATAAATAAAAAATAATAGACAAGAGAAACGAAAAACGGTTTCTTTTGCACACAAGATAACAACAAAGAAAATAGCATCCACTTTTAACATTCGCTCAACTATCGTAAACGTAATCATAAATGATAGTTTTGCGAGCATAAAAATGATAAATAAAAAATAGTAGGCAAGAGAAACGAAAAACAGTTTCTTTGACAAGCGACACAACAACAAAATTAATGATATTTGTTTTGCTGCCGCTTTTGCTGTCATAATTTGCATTCTTAACATACAAGTATTTTATATCAATTGTACGAGTAATTCGAAGTTAAAAGTGAAATGGTGAAAAGAGAAAAAGTGCATATTAAGAGGAAAAATAAATAAAACAAATTAAATATATTAAAAAAATATAAGTATTAAATTGAATTAATTTTGTGAGATAAATGTGTGTGTAGCGTCCAATTTTTGTGTGTTCAATAAATTATGCATAGAAATAACCAATTCTTTATTTATTATTTTGTTCGTCACTCATTTGTTGCACTTACATATCGCAAATGTTTAAATGAAGTTTTTAATTTTTGTTGTTGTGTTTTTTTTTCTTTAAAACAACATACAAAGCCTATTCCATTCTAACCTCTTTGAAAATTTGGTGTTTCTTAATGAACAACGTGTAATGATCAAAACAAACCCGTTTAAAAATTTGATATTTGATATTCTCAACGCTTCACCCAAAAAAAAAAAAATAAAAAATCTTTTTCTTTCTTATTAAATATACTCGCGTACAATATCTTCAATGTGTAAAAAAACAGTTTTCTAGTTTTCTGGTTCAACAGAAAAAATAATTACGAGTACACAAGTCAACACGGTTTTTGTTTCTGACTTCTGAATGCCATAGATTGGTGTCTTGTACAATCGTATGTTACTAAGTAATAAGGAGAAAAATACTTTTTTCAATCTATTTGTAGAAATGAGAGCAATTTTTCGAATTTCAAGGAAAATTACTGATTTTTTCATAATTTTATTAGACTTTATTCAGACTCTTTTTAATACAAAAATAATGATTAGTAATAGCGTAAAAGAATGTAAAATAAGAAACACCTTTTGGACGAATGCCCTCATCATCAAAGTATCAAAATTGCCCTCTTTCCTAGCTTTAATTTCTCATATATATTTTCCACTTCCTAAAAAATTATGACCTTATAGATTTAATATTATATATTTTATAATTTCTTAGAGTCGAAGGACTTGTAGCTAATGAGTGCTCTATTGCTAATTATTAGTTATAGTATTTTTTTTTTAAATGTTGTATGTTTTGTTGATGAATATATATAATAAGCTAAGTATATATGAAAAATTTTGTTTCACAAATTTCAATCGATTCTGTAGGTCGATTTTGATGAAATAATTGCTATATGTTACTTACAAGAAAACTTCTTATCTTTCAGTAAATTGAATTTGAATCCAATGGTTCACTATTCCGTAATGCGCACACAAACAAACAAACAGACAGATAAATTTTAAGATTTTATTATATGTATAGAAAATCAGTATGTACATATACTTGTATACAGTACCGGATTAAGCCATAAGCACTTTTCTCTTTAGATAGGTGAGTAATAGTCGGAAATATCTTCTGTTAACTTTAGAATGCTTTTCCTTCCATTTTTTTCACGATGTCTTTCTCTTGGGCTCAGGGTATAAGTTGTTGTCATCGCGAAGCTGTCAAATTTAATCTAGTTACTCTTTGATATCAAAATAAACCGAAATCATCATTCAATTTCGTGACGTTTTTTTATAAAGATTTAATCTAATGTACAATAGTCCAGAAGATTGAGATTATGTTATGTGATCTTGTGAGTCTCTTTAGATTTTTGATTCTTAGCACCAGAAATAGACTGAAAAGTTTTCTTAAAACTAATATAACCTTTTGATCAAAACTTTTAACAATTATTGAATCTAATTTTCTCAAGGCCCATGAGACTTTTAGGCATTTGCCCACATTTCTGCCCATACAATATATTTTGTATTTTTGAATGTACATCAAATATTTACATATACAGTGACTATGTCTACTACTAATAATTTTGTTATTTGCTGCTACTTGATACCGTGTGTTGGCGGATATTGATGATGATGATGATGATGATGATGGGATGGATGAATGAAAGCGTTGGATGGATGGATGGATGAGTTGTTTGCTTTGTATTAGATCTATAGAAATATTTATGATACTTTTTATACTCTTCACGTTAATGAATAGTATTATAAGTTTGTCATGAAGTTTGTAACACACAGAAGGAGATATCGCAGACCACATAAAGTATATATATTTGTGATCAGCGCGATGAGACGAGTTGATTTAGCCATGTCCGTCTGTCCGTCGGTCCGTCTGTCTGTCTGTTCGCACTCCTAGTCCTTCAGTTTTTGAGCTAGAGAGCTAAATTTTTATACATCGGTTTCTTTTTACTAAGCGCCGATCAAGTTCGTGAATTAGCCGAATCGGACTACTAGGCGGGGTACCTCCCATACAAACCCCATTTTAAATTAATGTTCTTATTAGAAAAAGTTTCTTGTTTTGTGACGTATCGAACTGAAATTTGGAAACTATAAGTTTCTAATCCATATCCACCAACCATATACATTTCATGATCCTAGGGTTAGCAGGAGGGGTACCTCCTATACAAACCCTCTTTTAAATTAAAGTTCTTATTAGAAAAACTTTTTTTGTTTTTTTTCTCATTGAACTGAAATTTGGACACTATAAGTCTCAGACCCATATCCACAAACTATGAAAATTTCAAGACCCTCGGACTACTAGGAGGGGTATCCCCCATACAAACCGGGATCCAAATGAAAGTTCTTATTAGAAAAACTTTTTTGTTTTTTGTACTATCGACTTTAAATTTGGATGCTATAAGTGTCTAACCCATAGCCAGGGTCAAGACCCTCGGACCACTCGCTGGGGCGTGAAGAGTATTACAACTTCGGCATAGCCAAAGGTAGTCTCTTTTTATATACATATATTTTTTTTTTTTTTTGGGTTTTTCTTGATTAAAAGAAGCAAAACGAAATGAAAAACTAAAGTAAAGATGCGCTGGACATGGACATTGCCAACAACAACCAACAACCAACGATCTATTTCTTGTGTTTGTTTGTTATTATTTGGCTTTTCGCGTGTGTATCATTTTCTAATAAGAAAACGCGAAAACTCTGCGTGTGTTGATTCAGTTTGTTTATACTACGTCAACTCTGATGTTCTTTCTGTTCTGTTAGTACAATATACAAGTATTTATACGCTTATGTATATTTTAGGTTTTTTTCCTTTATAGATAAGCATTTACATAAACACACACACACACACACACACACACACACAAACACAGATACACTGGACACACCTTGTAGTACGCATACGCAACGTAGCCTTAGTATAGTATTTTACATAGATTATCTGTAAAAATCATGATTGTGTTACGCATGCCTCTTCAATCCATCCATCCATCCATCCATCGATAGGCATACACAAAAATAGCAACTAACTAAATATATGGATGAATAAGTGGTAGAAGGCAACGTGTCATGTGAAATAATCCAGCTGGCACTTCTTAATAAGATACAATACAATACAATCCCATACAATCTTACATACTCGTACATTAGTTTTGTAGTATTTTTTACGTTTATTGATGAAGTTTATTATTGTTGTAGTCCAATACTTCACTTGGCAATTAATTGTATTTCTTGTGTTTTTGTTTTTGTTCCAATTGCTTGCATTTTATATCCAATCCAATCCAACTCTATCTACTATACTATTTATGAATTAAAATGATGTCCAAAGACACGAAATATACTCGTACTCATAGTAATATAACTATTAAGTTCTATATTTCTAAGGAATTATTTTTTTATTTATTCAAATCGTTCTTCTTTAAATTTTTTAAATGATTAGATAGATGTATCTCTTTATGAATGCAATGAAATTAAATATGATAGAAACTCTCAATGGGTATACAATATTGTCTATTGGAAAACCATGCGAGAAGATTAAGGATCGATTTGCATTACTTCTATTGCAGCTGTTGGTAAGAGGAGGAGCTGGCATCTTTTCTTTACTTGACAAACTCTTACCTAAATATAAAAAATCATGCAAGTGTGAGTCGGACTCGCACACGGAGGGTTCCGTACCACCGTACAAGATTTTTTGCTTAAAATATAAAATTACGTTTATATTTAATAGCCTAAAAGTATACTACAATTAACAGCTCAAAGTATACTTCAAAAAATTGTTAAACAAAAGGTTAAATTAAAGAACAATGCTTCTAAAAATGTATATTTTTAGTATTTGTCGTTCTACACACAAGTGAATTACACATTTTGTGAAAATTTCAACTCTCTACCTATTACAGTTCAGGAGATAGAGCACGAGACGGACTACGGACATTGTTAGCTTAGTAATAGGGTCCCGTTAGCGCCCTATGGGTACGGAACCCTAAAAAAGACTAACTTTGGCTATGCCGAGGTTGTAATACTCTTCACGCCCCAGCGAGTGGTCCGAGGGTCTTGAAATGTATAAGGTTGGTGGCTATGGTTGAGACACTTATTATGTCCAAATTTTAAGTCGATAGTACAAAAACAAAAGTTTTTTTAATAAGAACTTTCATTTGGATCCCGGTTTGTATGGGGGGTACCCCTCCTAGTAGTCCGAGGGTCTTAAAAATTTGATGGTTTGTGCATATGGGTCAGAGACTTATAGTGTCCAAATTTCAGTTCAATAAGACAAAAAACAAAAAAGTTTTTCTAATAAGAATTTTAATTAAAAAGGGGGTTTGTATAGGAGGTACCCCTTCTGGTAAGCCTAGGGTCATGAAATTTATATGGTTGGTGGATATGGACCAGAGACTTATAGTGTCCAAATTTCATTTCGATTCTTCAAAAAACTTTGTCTAATAAGAACATTAATTTAAAAGGGGCTTTGTATGGGAGGTACCCCTCTTAGTGGTCCGATTCGGCTGATTCACGAACTTGACTGGCGTTTAATAAAAAGAAACCTATATACAAAATTTTATTATAGCTCTCTAACTCAAAAACTGAAGGACTAGGAGTGCGAACAGACGGACAGACGGACATAGCTAAATCAACTCGTCTCATCGAGCTGATCACAAATATATATACTTTATGTGGTCTGCGATATCTCCTTCTGTGTGTTACAAACTTCATGACAAACTTATAATACTATTCACTTAAGTAAAGAGTATAAAAATAAAGAAACTACATATTCCTACGATCCTATTTTCTGGGAAGTATTGACAATCTCTAATTTATTATAAGTTTCAGATAGTTTAATAAGGAAGGGTAAATTTGACTAGTCTCCGCATTGTGATATCATATGTGGTCAGGTGGCATTAATGTTTAATGAAGTTCCTACTTAACTTAAATAAATCACTGAGCAGATACATGTAAAATAATTTACTTGAATTCGAATATGTTAAGCGTATAAATGTACAATGGTCGGATAAAGAATTTTGACAAAACTATGTGCAATGTTTGATTGCATGTTTCCAAAAATTCTGAGATTCTCTGATGATGATCAAAAATAAAAAAAGGTGATAATAACTGTAAATGCGCAAATTTTTTTGTTTATTACTTTATCCATTCATATTGTACGACATACTTACAGTTCTACTGAGCTAAAACTGACTGGAAAAAAGTATTTTGAAATTTGCATTTTTTTAGTTTTTTTTTAGTTTCGTTGTTTTAATAAATTATTATTATGAATTTGAATTACATTCATTAACTTTGAATTACTAAATATGGGGAAAACATCAGAAATAAATGAAGTTATAAGAAATGAGATGGTAATCAAGTATGATGCTGGTATTTCTGTTGAATACTTAAGCAAATTATACAAAGTACCTCGTCAAACAGTTCAAACCAAATAATCAAATTAATAAGCAAAAAAAAAAAATCAAATCAAAGACCACGCAAGACGACCAAAAGAGAAGACCGTTAAATTGTAGGAAAATTTAAAGACAATCTGCTAAAAACTCCAAAATCTGCAGTAGTTGAATTGAATAAGCAGTATAATATTGAAATGTGTGAAAGAACTGTGAGAAATCATTTAAAAGAGGAGAGATTTTGCTACCTATGCAGCCAGACGAATACCTCAATAAGCTGAAACGTCTGGAATTTGCCAAAAAATATGTATACAAGCCTTCATCATTTTTTAACTAACTAAACTACTTTCTATCCCACGCCACTTTCCCCCCAGAGCCCACGCGAGCTGGGGTCCATTAAAAACCGAACAAGACTGGGTTACGACCACAAGTCACTTCGGTACTGAACTACTGGAGATTAGTAGACATGCAATACAAATTAATTGACTACTATACGGCTACAGACCTAATGTTATCAGCCATTTAAACTAATCATAAAGCACTATAAAAATAAATTTAAATAAAGTGTGCGAAATTAAGTTAAATAGTTAAAAGAATAATGATCGGAAGAAATGGAATTATATACAAGGTCATAGTAAAGATTGTAAGATTGACATAAAACACGAAAAGGATTATGCTACAAATAAGTAGTCTTACATGTACCAACAAGTATAGGAGAATAATTCCTTATAACCCGAGAAGGAAATTTGGAATTTTGGGAGCAAGTATTGTGGACTGATGAAAGCTCCTTTCACTACCATGCGTCAAATAAGAAAATTTTCTACAAAATGCCTAGAAATGAGAAAAAAGTGGCACCTGTGTGTGAACGAGTCGCTTTTGGTGGTGGGAGTTTAATGTTTTGGGGTTGTGTTTACTTCAATGCCATCAGAGATTTGGTACCAATCGACGGATCAATGAATCAGGTGATAAATTGATTGGACAATCATATATTTTGCAACAAGAAAATGGTCCGTGTCACAAAGCCAAGATGATAACCAACTTTTTAAGAGATATGGGAGTAAATATATTGGATTGGACACCTCAAAGCCCCGATTTAAATATTATTGAGAATGTGTGGGCTTATATAAAAAGAAAAAGAAGTCATTTGTCCACAAATCCTCCAAATCCTTTTAGTGAAATCAGTACCAAGCCAATTGCAGAAAGTTATCAACGCTAAAGGAGACTTTAGTTTTTTATTAAATTGTGCCTTCATATTTGCAAATTTATCTTAATATAAATTTTTTTCTGACCAACAATATTTAGTCAAAATTCTTTACTTTTTTCATCATAGATTTTGAAAAATAATTTTTAACATCTTAACTATAATATTGAATTGAACTAAGATATGTTTTTTTGTAAGCTTATTATTAGACTATTATCATGGTTTTATTTTTAAAAAATGTTCTATCATTAAAAATAAATATACTCGTATAAACAAAAATACGCCATTTTTTTTTTTTGTGTAAATACTTTTTCCGATCATTGTACAATATTTATGTAGAGTATTATGGCACAATATTATTATTAATTTTTTTTTTTTATTTCTGCTATTGAGATTTTACAGTACTGACTTTGAAAAGTGCCTGTGAAAATGTCAAAAGCGGATTAGAAAAGCTTTACTTTCCACATCCTCATAAATGTGTGTAATATTTGGGTTTGATGAAATGTTTTCAAATGACATTGACAAAGGATATTGTGGAAAATTAACAAGTTTTGATATTTTTTATTTTATATGTAGACATTGAAAGGAGTCTGCTTAAATGGGGAAAACGGATGAGAAAATATTAATTTTGAATTATCTCGCAATAATTGAATATATTAATATTGCAAAATATATGAATTTTTCCAGTGAATTCGATAGTATTTAGATGAAATTGAAATGATATTGTTGATAATTAATTATTTATTTATTAATTATTATGGCATCAATTACAATTCATTTGATGTTGAAGAAAAAAAAAAACAGTGGCTTTTCGCCAACTATTTGCCAAGGAGTCAACTATAGGTTTAGTTGCCTTACCTGGCTATTCACTAACCGAATAATAATAACCCAGCATATCACAGCTTTTGCGTGTGTGAACGGAATTGTAGATGCAGGGCCGCTTCTATATTCTCGGCTGAAGCAGTAACAATCCAAAAAGTAGTTAACTATGCACAAGGAAAATATTGAAAATTCTTTATATGCACTGACAGTTTGTCTACACTGGAAGCTATAATAATTATTGGGAATATGAACCCCAAAATTATCTTCAAAACTCCAATCAAACATCACCTATTTTTGGGTACCCAACCGTAAAGGTGTCAACAAAAACGAATTGGCTGATGTTGCAGCAAAATCAATATCTATGTATTCCACTTTCACCATAATTCCCTCCCATAGAAAAATACATAAAAAGAACTATTTACCCCCTACATACTTGGGCAGATAGTTAACAACTGGACATCATTTCAATATAGGTAAGTATAAAGATTTTAATCCAAATTCGGCCAAGTATAAATTGAAATCGATCAAAATGCCACATATTTGTCTGCCTTCGTATTGGATACAGCAGCTTCAGCCAAACCACCTGCTCACCGGTGACATCAAATCTTCTTGTCCTCTATGTGGAAAATATTTATCGATCATACATATTTTGGATACTTGCAAAAAACTGAAAAATATCAGTAAAGCCCATTTCTCAGAATCTTTAAATTCAACTTATTTATTGTTAACAGTCTCATCCGCTAATATAGAGAAAATAGTGTTACGAAATTGATAATAATCGATCATTTTCAGGACACCTTTGGCATCACTTTAATGAATTCAGGTAGCCTTGTTGTCCAGATGATCGATAGGAAGAAGAATGAAAGTTAAGTTTTTGGTGGAAAATAATGCAAAAATTGAGGAAAAGCCTACGACAAGGAGAAGAATGAACAAGGTCGCCATATTTTTTCGCATCTACGTGTAGTTGGAGACAGATTTTGTTCTGTGTTGTGATATGTGAAAGTTCAATTTACTCGATCAGATATAAAATAAAAAAAAAATTATTTTATATATTTAAATAATTTTTAAGAGTAGAGCTGAAAGTCTCGACGCTAGTTATTAATTACTTATAGTATTATTTAGTATATAAATGTATTATAAATAATTTTAATAAATAAATCAACATTTATTTATTAAACTCCAATTAGGACTCTTGATTTTCTATAATGCCCTTTGATTTTGGGTAAAAATATCGCCATGATTTTTACATTTAGATCATGAAAAACATTGTTCAACAAAGCATAAAAGTGTCCATTTGGTGGTTCTAGGCCTGGGGAGCCCGGGTAACCGCTTGATGCATCTAATGGGTTGTCTGTTTCATTGTAATAGCGAGCCAAATTATGTATAGTAAAAACCTCCGGATTGGAGTTGCATCGGTCAGTGTTCTGACCAAGCGATTGTTGTATGTGGAAGGCGATTTGGTTTTCAACTATCACCAGGTTCATGTCTCTGTGCAGAGTTGAGCATCTTGTTCTGCAAAACTTGTACTTACTTCCTTTGGGATTTAACAGCGATTTCTCATATCTGGATGACGTATCTCCAGACAGGAGCAAGAATTTGGGCGTAGGCTGCGCGTTTATTTCCGAGAGACAGTAATTTTTTCCCATTGAATATCCAGTGAAAACTGTTTAATTTGTTTTGGCAGCTAAGTAACACAGATGTGATGTGCTGACTGAAATTTAGTCTTTGATCAAAGATGGGACCTAGAAATTTCACTTTTTTTGAAAGTCTCATTAATTGTTTGCAATATTTGAGTTTGATTGATTGCTTTTAGATGAGATTGAAAGGAGGATTGAATAGAGCCTTGTTCGCAAGATTTCGTGTTGCTGACTCTGGAATAAAGCACATCAGAGCTGGTGTACCTTAGGGTCCTTGTGTGTCCTTGCTCCAGTTTTATATTCGTTATTTGCAGCGGACATGCCGAAGCAAGGAAACGATAATATACTGGAAGCTACTTATGCAGATGACATCACCATACTCGCGAACTCAACTTTCCCCATTGAAGCAGCGGAAATGACCAAAAGTTATTTACAGCGATTTCAAAGCATGGGCCAATCGATGGAACATTGGCATAAATCAGAGTAATAAAGAGGGTCACAGCGCGCTGCAATCGAACTGTCACTCAACAACAAAGTGTTGATATATAGAAACAAGTAGTGACACCAGTTTGGTTATATGTCATTCAAATATGGGGAACCACGGCTCCTTACAACATCAAAAGGTTTCAAGCAACACACAATAAAGCACTGCAACGCATATCTGGTGCATCGTTGTTTGTTAGAAACACTATATTACATCGTGATGTTTTGATGTCAGCGGTGATTGAGGAAATTAATTTCTTCAGCAGCAGATATAATGAACGATTGCTGAAGCATCCCAATACCCTGGCAAGGTTTCTAACTCACAACACAACCAGCCGTCGGTTACAAAGACTGCATCTCAACGATCTCCTTAATAGGAGATCTTAATATTAATTAGGTAGGTTATCTGAGCTCCTTTAAATATCCCGATGATGAAAAAAATGTTGACAAAATTACAATAATACAAACAAAAAAAAAAAAAAAAAAAAAATCATATATATTATGAAGTTTGTTACAAACTAAAGAAGGAGACATCAGAGACCCCATAAAGTACTCGTATATATATTCTTAAACAGCGCGATGAGACGAGTTGATCTAGCTATGTCCGTCTGCCTGTCTGTTTGTTTGCAAACTAGTCCCTAAGTTTTTGAGCTAGAGAGCTGAAATTTTGCATACGCATTACATTTGTAGGAATCAGCCGAATCGGACCACTAGGGAGGGTACCCCCCATACAAACCTGGATCCAAATTAAATTTCTTATTAGAAAAACGGTCTTGTTTTTGTATTATCAATTTAAAATTTGGACACTATAAGTGCCATTTAAATTTCAAGATCCTCGGATCACTACTATACTATATTACATTGGACCGTTTATACATATAGAGTCATTTTTTATGAATTTTATGGATAATTTGTAACTTTCAGAAGGGTAATTTTTTGTATTGTTTATATGACTTTATGAGAGAAACCAATATTCGATTTGTTTTGCAGATGTTACATATATTTTCGGTCATTGAAAGACAAAGATTTATATAAATCAATCCTTTAAATTCTTATTTCACATTTTCGAAAATATATTAAATCTCATGGGCAGTTATCAGTATCAGTTATCAGGAAATACAGAAAGATATTTTATTAAATTATAATTAAGCAACAATTTCTGTTTTTAATGATCTACTGAAGTTTAACCGAAGCCCTTCCATAATAAATGAAAATTGGATGGAAAACAAAGCAAATGTACTCAATACAAGAAATGTTCCTTTGGTCTTCACGAGTTCATAACATTCAATTTGGACAATATTACAAATGGTAGTTGCTTAAATAATTTCTTTCGTTTTCTTTCATTTTCAATTTCTTAGTTTCATTAATTCATGAATATTATTATTAGTTGTGCAATAGTATTTATGGATATTCATAAGTAAATAATCAAGATACACAAGCGATTATGAAGCGATTTTTGTCTATAATTAACGAGTTCAATAAAACAATTTGCAACTAATTAGAATGCTCGAGTTGTTTGGATATTTCAATTTGAAATTAGAAATTAGAAATCTTTACCGTTTGCATTATGATTATTTATTATTACAATATATTACGAGTATTGTATTGTTATTGTTATTGTAAGAAGGCCATCATAATTGATAAGACGTGAAATGATTTCGTAAAATAGTAAATTAGTATTCTATTTTGTTTGGTCAATTGGATGCCGATGATTTATTTGAGGTCGATGAAACTAGCCAATGGATTAGTAATGTAAAAACAATTTAACAAAACAAATTGACCATCAAAATTGCTTTCCGTTCTATTTGATTTTGTTCCGTTTCGTTTCGTTCTATTCTATTCTATTCTATTCTATTCTATTATAAATCTTTTATTCTATGCATTTTGTTTTGTTTTAAATTTTCTTTATATTTCTTGAGCTATGCATGTGGTGGTGGTGGTGGTGGTAGTGATGGTGGTGGTAGTTGTTTGTCTCTCCATCAAGATTCTTTGTTTATTTTGGATTACTTAGTATTTTCTTATGAAATTTGTAGTAATTTCTTTGATCTGTTCCAAAACCATGAACATAGTCGGAAATTAATTTTTATTAAATGTAGAAGTTCTTAGCTGAAATCAACTTATTGTTAATGTAAACAAACTGAATTATTATTATTCGGGATGGGGCCGCAGTTGTGTCTATTGACCACACCAGGTACCTGCGTTCAGGTTCCTCTTCCCTGCGTATGGAGGTTATATGCCATCGATAGTCTCTATTGCTCTATAGCAAAGAGAACATCGGAAGGGTGCGATATCGCATTGCGCAATATCGTCTTGTATCTGTCTGATATCGTTATGAGTGGTGAAACACTCAGTTGTTCGTATAGTCGTCAGTCCGTCGCGACAGTGCACCTCCTCCGGAACAACTACTCCATTTCGTCCTGCTGTTGCTGATGCTGCATTCGCCTTTCATTCGCTTTGCGTAACCACTCTGCTCTTCGAAGCTTCAGTAGGATTTTGGTGGAGAGCTAAAGTGTTGTCTGGTGTCGTCTGCTGTGACTCCCATGACACTATTTGTGTTCTGAATGGCGTAGCGGTTAGGGTGTAAGACTCAGAACTCACGCGTTCGCGATTTCATATCCTACGGTCGGCGGATTTATTATACTCTTCACGGGAGTAAATAGTATTACAAGTTTGTCATGAAGTTTCTAGCACACAGAAGGAGACATCGCAGAACACATAAAGTATATATATTTGTGATTAGCTCGATGAGACGAGTTGATTTAGCCATGTCCGTCTGTCCGTCGTTTTGTCTGTCCGTCTGTTCCCACTCCTAGTCCTTCAGTTTTTGAGTTAGAGAGTTGCAATTTTGTACATAGGTTTCTTTTTACCAAACGTTGATCAAGTTCGTGAATCAGCCGAATCGGACCACTAGGGGAGTACCTCCCATACAAACCCCCTTTTAAATTAAAGTTCTTATTTGAAAAATATTTTTGTTTTTTGACGCATCGAATTGAAATTTAAAAACTATAGGTTTTTGTTCCGTATCAATCAACCATGTAAATTTCATGATTCTAGGAATACCAGGAGGGATACCTCCCATACAAACCCGTTTTAAATTAAAGTTCTATTAAATATTTGTTTTTTGACGTATCGAATTGAAATTTGGAAACTATAGGTTTTTGTTCCATATCAATCAACCATGTAAATTTCATGATCCTAGGAATACCAGGAGGGGTACCTCCCATACAAACCACCCTTTAAATTAAAGTTCTTATTAGAAAGCGTTTTTCTTTTGTATCCCGGTTTGTATGGGGGATACCTCTCCTAGTAGTCCCAGGACCTTGAAATTTTCATGGTATATGGATATGGGTCAGAGACTTATAGTGTCCAAATTTCAGTTCAATAAGTCAAAAAACAAAAAAGGTTTTTCTAATAAGAACTTTGATATAAAAAGGGGGTTTGTATGGGAGGTACCCCTCATGGTAACCCTAGGATCATAAAATTTATACGATTGGTGGATATGGACCACTATGGAAACCTATAGTGTCTAAATTTCAGTTCGATACGTCAAAAAACAAAAAACTTTTTCTAATAAGAACATTAATTTAAAAGTTGGTTTGTATGGGAGGTACCCCCCTAGCGGTCCGATTCGGCTGATTCACGAACTTGATCGGCGTTTAGTAAAAAGAAATCTATGTACAAAATTTCAGCTCTCTAGCTCAAAAACTGAAGGACTAGGAGTGCGAACTGACGCACATTATAACAATATGCATAAGCAGATTTATTATTTCTAATTTCTATTCACAACTATAGTTAAACTAACCCTAGCGGAGTAAATTCACCGTGGATCCTGAAAAGTATAACTCAGTCTGCTCAGAAATTTGTGATCTTGTTTGCAATAATTTGAAATGAAGACGAAACATAATAAATTGGTCATGGTCCTCATCTTCTTGAATGTAAATATCAGTAATTAGTAGCACAAAGATTGAGGTTTCCTTTGGAACGCTTTTCTTGAGAAGTATAATTTTTTCATGCAATTGAGAAACATAATGAGTAAATCCTGAAATACATTTGTCGAGATGATTTTTTTTTTTCGTCCAAACAAATGTTTCAATGTTTCAAATAGTTTGGCGTCATTTTTGATTTCATTTAGTGTACGAAAATCATCCATCAGTGTCTTATCGGATTCGGAAATCTTTCATGATTATTCCTTTCATTTTTCCTTGTCATCTTTAATGTGTTAACAATATTTAAAAAATAAAGGTATCTCCATTCTATAGCAGATCCACCAAATGCATTATGTATTTGCAAATTTTATGTTTGTTGCACATTTTTTTTTTTCTTATAGCAAAATTTCAGTTTAATTCTTTTTTAACTGAAATATTGCATCAAAACATGTGTAAACAATGAACTATGGATTATATATCTGATGTAGTATATATAGTGTGCATATATTGACTATATCACTACAAATAAATATAAGTATGTAAGTACTAGACAGATGCGTGGCTTCGCTCACAACTGAAGTCCAATAGAATGAATTCGAATTGAATTGAATGAGAGCGAAACACGAAATGAATGAATGTGAATGGGGCTGTGTTTTGAGTTCGAAATTCGTCTGCATTCTGTGAAATGAGTTAGAATGAAATAGCTTGCAAAACGAAATAAATACATCGGCACAGCCGTGACAGCCGAGACATTCGAATTAATTCGAATCATTCATTCATTCGTTTGTCGTACAAGATAATGAGCGCAGCAAAAGACGCCGACGAGTCTGTAAGTGGTTGTGTATTTTAAACAAAATTTTTTCATTGCTTTTTGTTGTTTTCTTTCTTCTTTTTTGTTACGCACAGCAAAACAAAAACAACCCTCATTCTTTTGCAAAAAAGTTAATGCATTCGAATTAATTCGAAACCAATCACTCATTCGAACTCATTCAATTCGTTTCTCTTTGTTTCAATGTCGTTTTTTTGCCTTCATGCAGACCTCTACTAAGTACCAACTTCTTTACATAAAGCTAAAGACAATGAAAGACGTAACATTCTGAATGCTTATACAAAATATACTTTACTTTAAAATTAACATAATAATTTTGTTGTCATAATACCAAATTGTTGTCTGAATGACTAACTACTTTCATAATCTGTTTGTTGCATTCAACTTATAAATTCTTCATTGCTGCTATCACTTCAGTCAACCTCCATATCAAAACAATTTTCTTCTTCTTCTTCATCCATATCCATCCTGTTGTCCTCAATTGGTTCCTGCTTTACTTTTTCCTTTTCAGAAATATCAGAATCTGATTCTGAGGATTCAATATCACTTACACAGTGACAATCACAATGACATTCAGAGCCATCAGAATCTTCCGAAGTTGACTCAATATTTTCATCTTCTTTATCACGGATAATGTACAACGAATTACCAATTATTTCGATTTCACCAGCTGCATGTGCAATTTGAAGATGGTTTAGAATTGTAGTTTTGGCTATTTGCATCGCAAATTGTGCAGTCATTTTAGGTCTTAACACTTCTAGGATATTATCCACTGACAGTGGTTGCAATGATCGGCGAAGCGCCATTTTAACTTCACTTAAGGTGATTATATTGTCAGCACATGACATTTTTACAAACAATATTTTATAAACCTTGTTTGTTGAGCAAAAAAACAAACAAATATATTTTAAAATAAATTTATGAAAATTTGGGAAAAGGTAAAGAAATGATAAATAAGTTTTTATAAAAATTATTCAATTGTATATGAGATATAAAAGTTTTTAAAAAGACAACTTGATTGATTTAAAATATACGTATATATTGCAATTTTTCGATTGGATTTTTATTGGATATTATATTGTCATCAGAATTAAAGAAAATTACATATATGCCAAATTTCAACTCAATCGGATGACAAGAAGTGGTTCTAATTCAGTTGCAACATACAAAAATGTAAAGTTTAAAAAAAAAAAATAAAAATAAAAAATAAATAATGGTTGCTATTATTCATTTTTATAAAATTCATTTTCAAATAATTTTTCAAAAACATAAACAATATGCATTCTTAAATATACAATTCACAAAATATTCAAAACTGAAACCAATCTGAACAGTATTTGATATTCGTATAATTGTCATATCGATCGATATACGCGAAATGATCAAATGAGTCAAAATTGAAATTTTACAGAAGAATGTTTTATTCTACATTTCTTTATTTTGTGTGAAAATATCACTACCAAATTTTGATATGTGCAACAATAATCGTTTAATTTAACTAAAGTCAAAATTTCTTGTTTGCAAGTGTTTTTCTTCAAGTCAATAAAAAAAAGTAAAGCATACACTTCAAGGCTAATAGTTGTATATATTGTAATGCAATCAATAGCTTATATTTCTATAAATAAGAAAACATATTAATAAGCAAATATTTTTTTTTTCAAAATGAATTTTTTAAAATTTTTTTTCAGTTTTAATTTGGTTATTTAGAATGTCATCGATCTACTTCAATAGGCTTGTATCGTCGTATCAACTTCAATTAACAGCTCTGGAGGCCATGATACTATATAGTACACCATTTTATATATCAACATAATAAGGGATTTCTCTGATTTAGCAATAATAGATATATTTATAATAATCTTTTTTACATTTGTTACAATATCATCGTTTTCTCGCTTATACCATTTTTGTTGAAATGTATATGGTTGGTGGATATGAACCACAAACTTATAGTGTCCAAATTTCAGTTCAATACGTCAAAAAACAAAAAAGTTTTTCTAATAATAACATTCATTTGGATCTCGGTTTGTATGGGGGGTACCACCCCTAGTGGTCCGATTCGGTTGATTAACGAACTTGATAAAAAGAAACCTATGTAGACAATTTCAGCACTCTAGCTCACAAACTGAGGGACTAGGAGTGCGAACAGACGGACCGACGGACAGACGGACATAGCAAAATCAACTCGTCTCATCGAGCTGATCACAAATATATATACTTTATGTGTTCTGCGATGTCTCCTTCTGTGTGTTACAAACTTCATGACAAACTTATAATACTATTCACTAACGTGAAGAGTATAAAAATATGTGCCATTGTGACGTACGTCTACGGCCGGATGTTTGTCCAGGAGTCTTTAATGGCAACCAGCTGCTGGAATACTATTCGGGATATAAATATATTCATACAAATGCACCAACATAAGGCGTCATCTTAACACGTTCTCCTATCGACAATGATTATTGGCAGACAAGTCGATTGAATAAATTCTTTCATTAAGTTTATAATTAATATTTAATACATTTAATGAACTGCAAAAATATTGAACTCAAAATGTTAAACAAACAATGCAAATTTAAAATTTTACTAATTACAATACTTAAATTTTCTTTTTTTAAACTCAAAAACATGTCAAACATGTCATCACATCCCTAATTATCGACAAATGATTGATGATTCATAAAATTCTACAAGTTTTCTTAACAATGACAACATCCGCATGTGCCCTTCTGCAAATTCCAGTTTTTCTTTCAGCTTGGAATTCGGATTGATGTAGTTCAGTCCAGTTATTAGATATAATCTTGAATCTTGAATCTTTTTAAGTTCACGTTCGACAACTTTTTTGCATTTCTCTTTGTCGCTTCCACTTTCTCCTAAAGATTGCGTTACTTCTGAAAGACATACTTGGCATTGAGATGAAAAGTCACGGACTTTTGTTTCAGAATAAGAATCATCTTGATCATCTGAAGGAACCATGTTATTACGAAGATTGCTCAAATATTCCTGCAACATATTGATGTATTTGTCAATGATTGAAACCAGAGAATCATTTTCGGAAGTATTATTGTTGTCATACGCATCACTGTCATCAGAATCTTCATGGCAACTTTGCTCTTCAGAAGATGATGATGATCTTCGGTGGTAACTATTTTCGATTTCTTCATCAGAAGAATGATTCGAATTCTTATAATTAGCACAACAGGCAGAAGCAGCTTGGGGCATTTCGAGTAATGCATTGTAATCATATGATTCTGGTTCCACGCTCTTATTAAATGAACTTCGTAAACTGAGTCGTTCATTAATTTCCTTTTTCTGCTGAGTTTCTTTATTATATTTACGATGTTTCTGAATTTCTGAGTTAACACTACATACTTGATTTTGATCGGTTTCAACCATTTTGTTGCATAATTTAAAACAGGAATGATTATCATTAAGAAAGGAACCCTTGTTTGTATTGTAAAGTCTGTTAGAAAAGCTTGGTAGTGTTCTGTCGACTACATCATTTCCTCTATTCAGTGATGTATTTTCACTGCCGCCATAATTTTTACTACATTCACAATGTTTTTGAAGTAATACACCATCATAGGCATTTTGGTCCCTTTTACCATATATTTGATTAAGGAGTTGGCCATAATTCATAAGGAAAAGTCCATTGTCTGCATTTTCCTCTTTGTCAGAAGAACAATTTTCGGATTGTGCGTCAGAAGAACAATTTTCGAATTGTGCGTTTGATCCCTTATTCTTATATGTAGCAGATCTGAGTGATCGGCAGTCAGCATTATTTTCACCCTGTAGCGTTTGACCATAAACATAATCATTAGCGTCGCCAACTTTAGATGACAAATATGGTTGATCTACATATTCTTGTTGTTTCATCCTAAGATCACCATGATGGTTACTTTTTATTGGTACTCTATTTTTATATGTAGAAGATCTGAGTAATCTGCAGTCTGCATTATTTTCGCCTTGTAGCCATGCGTCTGCACCATAAACATAATCATTAGCGTCGCCAAATTTAGATGATAAATATGATTGATCTCCATTTTCTTGTTGTTTCATCCTAAGATCACCATGATGGTTACTTTTTATTGGCACTCTATTTTTATATGTAGAAGATCTTAGTGATCGGCAGTCTACATTATTTGCGCCTTGTCTCGTCTGACCATAAACATAATCATTAGCATCGCCCACATTAGATGTTTTAATAGGTGATCTACATTGATCTATAGGTTGATCTATATGACCACCATAATGCTTCCTTTGTTCTGGTACACTATTTTTATATGTAGAAGATCTTAGTGATTGGCAGTCTGCATTATTTTCGCCTTGTCTCGTCTGACCATAAACATAATCAATAGCATCGCCCACATTAGATGTTTTAATAGGTGATCTATATTGATCTGTAGGTCGATCTATATGATCACCATAATGCTTCCTTTGTTCTGGTACACTATTTTTATATGTAGAAGATCTTAGTGATCGGCAGTCTGCATTATTTTCTCCTTGTCTCGTCTGACCATAAACATAATCAATAGCATCGCCCACATTAGATGTTTTAATAGGTGATCTATATTGATCTGTAGGTCGATCTATATGATCACCATAATGCTTCCTTTGTTCTGGTACACTATTTTTATATGTAGAAGATCTTAGTGATCGGCAGTCTGCATTATTTTCTCCTTGTCTCGTCTGACCATAAACATAATCAATAGCATCGCCCACATTAGATGTTTTAATAGGTGATCTATATTGATCTGTAGGTCGATCTATATGATCACCATAATGCTTCCTTTGTTCTGGTACACTATTTTTATATGTAGAAGATCTTAGTGATCGGCAGTCTGCATTATTTTCGCACTCTAGCGATGCGTCTGAACCATAAACATAATCATTAGCATCGCCCACATTAGATGTTTTAATATGTGATCTATATTGATCTGTAGGTTGATCTATATGATCACCATAATGCTTCCTTTGTTCTGGTACACTATTTTTATATGTAGAAGATCTTAGTGATTGGTAGTCTGCATTATTTTCGCCTTGTCTCGTCTGACCATAAACATAATCAATAGCATCGCCCACATTAGATGTTTTAATAGGTGATCTATATTGATCTGTAGGTCGATCTATATGATCACCATAATGCTTCCTTTGTTCTGGTACACTATTTTTATATGTAGAAGATCTTAGTGATTGGTAGTCTGCATTATTTTCGCCTTGTCTCGTCTGACCATAAACATAATCATTAGCATCGCCCACATTAGATGTTTTAATAGGTGATCTATATTGATCTGTAGGTTGATCTATATGATCACCATAATGCTTCCTTTGTTCTGGTACACTATTTTTATATGTAGAGGATCTTAGTGATGGGTAGTCTGCATTATTTTCGCCTTGTATCGTCTGTTCATAAACATAATCATTAGCATCGCCCACATTAGATGTTATAATAGGTGATCTATATTGATCTATAGGTTGATCTATATGATCACCATAATGCTTCCTTTGTTCTGGTACTCTATTTTTATATGTAGAGGATCTTAGTGATCGGCAGTCTGCATTATTTTCGCAATCTAGCGATGCGTCTGAACCATAAACATAATCATTAGCGGCGCCAACTTTAGATGTTATAATAGGTGATCTATATTGATCTATAGGTTGATCTATATGATCACCATGTTCCTTGCTTTGTATTGGTCCTCTATTTTTATATGTAGAAGATCTTAGTGATCGGCAGTCTGCATTATTTTCGCACTCTAGCGATGCGTCTGAACTATAAACATAATCATTAGCGGCGCCCAAATTAGATGTTATAATAGGTGATCTATATTGATCTATAGGTTGATCTATATGATCACCATGTTCCTTGCTTTGTATTGGTCCACTATTTTTATATGTAGAAGATCTTAGTGATCGGCAGTCTGCATTATTTTCGCACTCTAGCGATGCGTCTGAACCATAAACATAATCATTAGCGGCGCCAACTTTAGATGTTATAATAGGTGATCTATATTGATCTATAGGTTGATCTATATGATCAC